>PVKE010029507.1:0-20197 GCA_004027555.1 Craseonycteris thonglongyai | reverse complement strand
GTCAGATTCACTTTTTAACGATTGTAAGAAGAAGAGTGAAATTGTTGCTGCAATTCAAGCTCTACAATTGTCTCGAAACACAGTGATGCGACGAATTGAAAGGATGAGTGGGAATGTAAAAGAGCAGTTATATAATGATATGAATAGATGTTCTTGTTTTTCCCTTCAGTGTGATGAATCGACAGATATAAGTGATACAACACAATTACTTGTTTTCGTTCATATGGTTTTTAAGGATTTTACATCTAAAGAAGAACTGTTGGGTATGTAAAATTGTTGCTGCAATTCAAGATCTACAATTGTCTCAAAACACAGTGATGCGACGAATTAAAAGGATGAGTGGGAATGTAAAAGAGCAGTTATATAATGTATGACAACAAGTCGATCGCGACACACTTTTAAGATAAAAAGTAGATCTTATATACAGGAAAGTTGGCCACCCCTGCTCTAGAGTATCCAAAATCTTGCCCTGGCTTTTGTCCTCAGTTTGGGTCATACAAACTCTTAAAAATTCTCTGTAGGCTTGTAAGTTTCTTACATCAACAGGTATTAGAACACAGGAAAAAGAGAGGAATAGGAAAAAATAATTGAGCCAAGGAAAGCTTGAGACCATGCTCACAGGTGATGGTCTACCTCAAAGGATCTCGGTAAGAACTAACAATGATCTTGCTTCAATCAAGGTAATAATTAAAATTCTTTAGATCTAATGGGAGATCCAAATTCTGAATTTCTAACTAGCTCCAAAGTTAAGTTATTAAATTAAATGACTATTTCTTAAGGAAAAAAAGAAGTAACTGATTTAGATAATCTAGGTCTTTATGTTTCCAAATTCTTCTCTCTTCGTTGAACATGGTTTTGGCTCATTTTGTCCCCAAAATTGACTATAAATATTTAGTGTATTTCTCCTCTATCACTCCTATTTTTTACATATTCCTACTTCTAGCTGATTTAGAGATGGTATGTTATATTCTTTGACATTAAATAGGCTTTATTCTTCTTTTTTTTTTTTTAAGATTTATTTATTGTTTTTGACAGAGAGAGAGAGAGAGATACAGAGTCAGAGATAGAGAGAAGGGGGAGGGCCCAGAACAGTCTCCATAGTTGACATCATCGGATTTTCCACATAGTTTCATTCCATAGGTGGGCTTGGGGCTGCACAGGGCAGGAACTGGGCCGGGGTCTCACCACAGTGAGAACTGAACTGGGGGCACTCCCCAGTTCAGCATGTGGGTCCACATGGGCCGGGGCCAGGATTTGATCCTCAGTCCTCGGGGCTGCAAAGTGAGTGCCTAACTCACTGAACCATCCAGGCTTCCCCAATAGCCTTTATTCTTGTTCTATCAGGGTTGGCTTGACCCAGGCATGACTCCTAACCAGCACATTATTTCCCTTCTACCAATTCTGCTGTACTATCACATATAGAATTCAGACATCTTGTCTATGTTTTTCTAATTATGCCCTTATTTGAGGCCTATATTGGTTCTATAAAACTGTAGTTTTATACTTCTAGGTGACTGATATTTATTAAGACAGAAACCATCAATTGAAAACAGATGAAGACTAATGTGGGATAACTTCAAGGTCTAGATATACATGTCATGTTATTGGTGGTTGATGATCCTCTTTCTACAAATCTGTAAGGACAATGTGCATCCTGTGTGATGACATAAGATAGAGGATCAGAAGGTGCCATCTCTCGAAGCTGCATATTTGCCCCTTCACCTGAGGCAATAGAACTTTTAGCATTTTGGTATTCATTCACTCCTCAGACGACATCGCCTTTGTCATCTGTATTAATGGATGTACAATAACCTTATGGAAGTGTGAAAGGACATCTCAAAAGGCACTCTAGCTTTGCCACTATTTCTAGTACTTCCAGAAGATGACATGACTGATGAATCAGACCTAAATGGAGCCATAGGCACTGTCAGTTACAAATATGCAGTGCATGCACTGCTGCTAGTTTATATGTCATGAGCACAGTGTATTTTTCCCTGACACAATAACTTAATGTTAACTTCAAAAATATCTTCTAGTGAAAAAGACAAAATATATTACCATAAAATTATAACCTAAAATTACTATCAACATTTATGTTTCAGAGAACTGAGATTTATCAGTAGGATTCAATAAGTCTTTGAGATATAGATAACTGTGTGGATAAATTTCTCATGGTTCTCTAGAAGCCTCAAGGCCAGCCTATACATTAATAATTGATTTGCATAGAGAAATTGAAATGTTTTTTTTTTACTGTATATTATACAAAAGGTTTTGATATTATACCAAGTTATACTCAAATACTCTCTATGCTATCACATCTCAATTTCAGATCTAAATATACAAATAATAATAAATAATGCTTATCTCATAGGTAATATTAAGAATTACCTTATGGGATATATAATGTAACATAATTATACTGCTATTGGTACATATTATGTTGTTGGGAAAGCCTTAAGTGTTCAATAGATAAAAAGTAATAAAATACATAGAAAAAAATTAACTAAGACAATGAAGTTATAAAGAATTATATAGATAATGAAAAACAGAATTAAAAAATAGAATTTTCTCTATAGGAATTTTATATATAACCCAAATATAAAAGGTTCTTTAATATTTAGCAAAATGAGTTCAAAATTTGTTATTTTATTATCATTTTGGAAATAGTATGAACCAGAAGTATGGTATGTTAATATTTGTGACATGATAATCTCAACCATAAAAAAATATTATAGAGCATGTATATATATATATATATATATATATATATATATATATATATATATATATATATATATATAGCATATATGTATATTATATATAATCCTTATTTAAATAAGAGAGCATCTCAAATAGATTGAATATCTCATTTTAGGAATATAGGTAGAGAAATGATAGCATACTGATAAAAATAAAATCCAGAAAGTAAAAACAAAAGAGTCCTCATGCTTACAACTATTTAAATGCCAGTAAAAGGGCATATGGATGCGGGGGGCGGGGAGTAATAAAAAAGGATGCTTTACTGGACACTTTAATTACTCTATTTTTAAAATTTCTTAAATTTTTTCAATGATCACAGTATGAAGAAACAGAAAACTCTGGGTTTAATTTACCACGATTTTCTGTATGCCTGTTATATATCATGTAACTTCTCTGAATTTCTGTTCACACATTTAAAAATTGTTGATCATGAAGCATGTAGTAAGGATCACTTGGAAACATAGGAGTAAATTTCCTGAAGTACTACTTACCACACTGTGGACAACCAATAGTCTTCATGTATGCCCCTTGCAACCCCAGCCTATTTATATATCTAGGATGTGAAGGGAATAAACTGGGTGATCTCCAAAGTCATCTATAGCTAAAATTTTTATTCTAATATACAAGGTCTGTCTGAGAAAAATCCAGTCATTGTCAATACGATCAGAACAGTTACATGGCTACATACTTTCCACCCAGCCCTTGTGTTTTCTAATATTTAGAATATGAGGGCCTTTAAAATGGGATGTGCCTATTTTTGGCAAGATCTAGATCATATTAAAAGTACTCTGGATACCATATTCCTAGGGGACTATAAGATTTCTTTCACCAAAGTGTTGGAAATAAAATTAAATGAAAAGGCAACCCTGACTTAGAGAAGAGATAGAAGCCCTGGTGATTTAATTAATTATTCACAATAAATACCATCCTTTCAAAGCAACATTAGGAAAATTAAATGACAAAACAGGAAAAACATTACAGCCTTATTTAATAATAAAAAAAAATTAATTAAAGAACTAATTTATTTATTCATTTAAACAACTTCTGTAAGTCAAGCACCATGCTAATGACAAAATCAAAGATTTTCCTCCAGTCAAAAGTAATGTTCTGCTTCTGCAGTTTCTCAGATGTTTTCCAGTGGAAATAAACTTCTGATTTATAAATGTTTTCCCAATTCTCCATCCCTTTAAATATGTGCCCCCTCAGGCGTGCACCAGTTAGAAAATGACACGTTTAATGGAGGAAGATGAAAGTTCTGCTAAAAGAGGAACTCTCCCCTGATCTGGCCACAGTACTGGTTGAAAACTGGAGAAGGCAGATGTGAGCTTACCCACACCTATGACAAATTGAAATCATTTCTCACTAGCAATCATTTCTGAATAATGGAACGCTAGCCTCACAATTTTATTCTGGTTCATGTTGTGAAAGGCTTGGTGACCATCCATTCAAAGTTAATTTGGGCTATTTTTCTTATCACTTATTTCTCTCCTCAGCCTAGGGAGACTATATAGTTCATTATTTAATTAGTTTGTAGATGACACAGGATATCCATGGCCTGTTGGCATCATATTTTTGTATATAAATGCTATGCCAATATATGTAAATAAAAGTAAAAAATGATCAATACTTGTGATTTTAAATCAGATTATACTATGAGTTCCTTGAAGGAAAATGTCTCCAAATGACTTTCTCTGTTCATCCACACACAAAAAATAGATTGACGTCATAACTTAATGAAAGATTGTTTTAATAAATCATGTGCCCCATTTCTCCTTTCCATAACAACCATTTCAGAATCCCTGTGTCTAGGGCTGCTATAACAAAATACCACAAATTGGGTGGCTTAAACCAACAGACACTTATTCTCTCATGGCTCTGAAGGCTAGAAGTGAGAAATCAAGGTGTTGGAAGGGTTGGTTCCTTCTGCAGGTTCTAAGAAAGAATCTGCTCCAAGTTGCTCTCAGTGTCTGGTGACAGCTGGTACTCCTTGGCGTTCCTGGCTTGGAGAGGTAGCACTCCAATCCCTGCCTCCACCTGCACATGACGTTCTCCAAATGTCTCTTTATATCACCTTCCTTCATGTGGGTAATGGTATCATCACATAGCACTGTCTTATATAAGGACTCTAGCCATATTGGATTAGGGGCCCATCCTACTCCAGTCATCTTTACTGTTTATAACTAAAACGAACTCCTTTCCAAATAATGTCACATTCTGAGGTACTGGTGATTAGACTTTAATACGTACTTTGGGGGAGGGGGGGCAGGCACAATTCAATCAATAATGCCCCATTAGAAAGAAATCTCTCTAAATGGGTCCTCAGAAGAGTGAACTAGCTAAACTTTCTTCCCACTCCTACCTGAAACTACACGGTTGTACCAACTGCCATTCTGAAGAATAGAAAATTACACTATTAGTATTGTTTTGTAGCATTTGTCACATAGAGAGACCTTTTAAAACTATTGGGTCAACAAGTTTTCTAATAGACCTACACTACATACCATGTTACCTCAAATATTGATTTTATTTCCCATGTGGTCAAAGGCATCGCATACAGAGGGAGAGAGAGAGAGGGGGGTGATCTTAATGCTATATATGACCATCCATCACACACCAGACTGGCATCTTCTCACATAGATAAGAAAGGCTGTGATGCTCTAATCCCTGACTAATGCTCCCACTTTAAAAATCACCTGTAGACATCCATCAGTCGATGTTTTGAGAGAAACAAGCCAGAGGAGACAGATTTATCAATACTAAAGGGACTGCTTTTAAAAGTGACCTTGATTATTGAATGCTTGGCATTATAAAAGAGTAACATTACACACACACACACACACACACACACACACTCATACTCACATTCTGTGGAAAATGCTATGCAGAGAAGGTAGCCCTAGAGGATGAGAACGCATCTATTAGCAGAAATGAAACTTGTTAAAATGTGACCTAGACCAACCTGCTAAGAAAGCAGTGGAGTAAAACTGTCTGTGAGCCACCAGAAAGCATCGCATCAACATCACATTACACATCACCTAGTTACATCCCTATGTGTGTTTTCTTTATAACCATGCTTAGAATCCTATAAATTTACAAGTCTCTGGTGAGAAAAGTGCAAGCTGATTAAGAATATATAGGATTTTAAAACATTAAATTCCCCTCTCCCAATTTTAGATTATATTAAAGATAGACATGTTAACAACAGGTAAAAGTAGAAAGAATTTTATATTGTTTCAAAACTATCATTTTACCAACTTAAACAATTTATAAATTTTTCACTAAGTGAAAGTATGTTGTATTTGTGTTTGATAAAGTAATTATGTAGGTCCTGCATCAATGTGTTCTCTCTGCTGACAGCGTTTCAATCTGCCTATATCCAACTTGGTTGAACCACTTGTAATCAGCTGATGTGGAATAAACTGCCTTTTCATATTCACAGTGAATCTAAATATCACTATCATCTAGCAATGAAGTGTACATAGTATACATATTATTAATAGTCGTATAATCCATTCAAATGTATGTGTATTATACTAGCCTTGCCATCAAATCTCTTTAACCATTTTTGAACAAGTGTATGAGATATATCCACATAAACCAACATCTTTCTATTTTATACTTATATAAATTTATATTTGTATAGTTAAATAATAAAAATATATAAATATATTTATATCTATATTATTAAGATCTATCTAGTTATTATGCGCACACACATGTATATATGAATAGTGAAGGCTATTTAGCTGCTAAAATTTTCTTACTTCCAAAAAAGCAGCTCCACACTATCTCTTCTATTTGCTGTGAATTAAGGAAGATCGTGTTTTGGGGGAGGGGAAAAAGCAAACTTTAATGTTTAAAAATGATTGCTCTAGACAAATGGTTCTCAAGCATTTTTCTCTCAGGAATATTTCACTGTTTTTTAAATTACTGAGGACCCCAAAGAGCTTTTATGAACATGTGTTACATTCACTGATATTTACCACATTGGAAATTAAACGTGATTTGCAAATAAAATTTCAAGTGATATTTCTCTCACTTATAAAATGATAAATATATAAAATATATATTTACCAATTATTTACAAATACTAATAAAGCCATTATATGTTAATATTACATATATAATGAAATACAACTACATTTTCCAAAGAAAAATAACTGAGAAGAACATCACTTTTCTGTGTTTTTATAAATCTCAAATTCTGGCTTAAGAGGAGAAAGCTGCGTTCTCCATCACCATCTGTGTTTAATATAAAGTGAAATGTTATTTGTGTTAAAGTATGCAAAGAAAATAAATCATCATATAATAAATATTTTGAAAACAGTGGACTACTTTAAATCACATTTTTAGATCATTGTTATTTTCTTTGATACTGCACTAAGATTACCAAACAGAATTTTCTTAAAGTTACTTGTACTAAAAGATGAGAAATATTAAAAATTTTAAGAGTTTATTTAAAAATAATTTAATTCAAATCAAATAGCACCCAATGTAACTTATAGAAATACGCTCAAAGGAGCTATATAAAATGAAAGATTTTATATAGGTTAAAAGGAAGCCAGGACAAAGAAGTTATACTAGGCAAAATGGGAGTTGGTTACCATAAGGTTACTTTCCTTTAGGAAATGCCAGGGGGTTTATCAGGTAGATTAACTAATCAGTGTTGGTCCCGTGATTCCTGATTGACTGATTTAAGATTCCATTTCTGGGAGAGTAGAAACTGTAACTAATGTAAGCTATGTTTTGATGGCCTGATGCTTAGAATAAGCAACTCCATTTTGAGGCTGTTGTCTAATTTTTAACACTTGTATTGTAAAATTTGAAACCATATTATTATGAAAAGGTCTCATATCAGTGACATTAAAACTCATTGGAGGTAAGCCAGGATGGCTCAGCGGGTTGAGTTCTTTCTTTGTAGCCCTGAGGATTGAGGACCAAGTCCCAGCCCCAGCCCATGCAGACCCATATGCTGAACTGAGGTGTGATTCCCATGTAGGAGGTCCCCAGTTCAGTTCTCGCCCTCCCACCTCCAGTTTGACACCTGGCTTGAGGGGGCATGCCTCCCATGTGGGAAGCCCCCACCCAGTTCCCACCCTGTGCAGCCCCCTCCCACCTGTGTGGAAGAAAACCATGTTGAAAAGTGATGATGTACAACTATGGAGACTGCTCTGGGTCCTCCCCTTCTCTCTCTGTCTCTGTCAAAGATAATAAAATAAATCTTAACAAACAAACAAACAAACAAACAAACAAACACACACTCATTGGTTTGGGAAGCCAGATTGGCTCAGCAGGTTAAGAGCTCACTTTGAAGCCCCAGAGACCGAGGATCGGATCCCAGCCCCGGCCCAGGCGGACCCATATGCTGAACTGAGATGTGCTTCCCATGCAGAAGGCCCCCAGTTCAGTTCTCACCGGGGCCAGTTTTCTACCGTATGTGGGAGGACCCTGGTTCAACCTCCAGCTCAAGGAGTCATGCCTTTCATGTGGGAGGCCCTGGCCTGGTTCCCACCCTGTGTGATCCCCACCCACCTATGTGGAATAAAACCATGTTGAAAACTGATGACATTCAACTATGGAGACTGCTCTGGATCCTCTCCCTTCTCTGTCTATGTCTATCTCTCTGTCAAAAACAATAAAATAAATCTTAAAAAAACTTAGTGGTTTATGTTATACTTAAAATGGATATTTACCTATGCATTAATTTGTAATGACATTCGTCACTGATTTATATAGATTTTCCAAAAGAAGATATAATTTGTTATATGTAGAAAAAACAAAAAACTATTCATATTACCATTGACCTCACCAGAAAAATCTAAGTGTTGGGAAGATGCTAAGTTCAAACTGGTGATAACAAGTTTTGCAAAATTCTACCATAATTATAGCTTCAAATCTTGAAGTTTTCATTGGCAACCGAGAAGTAATAAGGAATGTATGTATGTACATATATGTGTGTATGTATATATATGAGGGTTGTCTGGAAAAAAATCCAGCCATTGTCAATATAATGAGAATGGTTATGTGGCTGGATACTGTCCGGAAAGCCCTCGTAAATGGCTGCCCTTAGTACCTGACACAGGGCTACTATATCCCTCGTAAATAGGGGTGCTAGGGGAATCTTTTGTTCTCACATTTAGTCTTTGACCCCCAGGTCCCAGCACAAAGCTCCTAAAACCTCTATAATTTCTTGAGTGACAGTTGCACTAGGAACATATCCTACTCTAATATTTGGTCTTTGACTCTGGTTCCTGACACAAGGCATCTCAGTTCCTTAGCATTTTCTGGGTGATAGGAGTGTCTTTTGTTCTAATGAGGACATGCTGGATGGGCTCCTAGATCACTCTTGGATGGGAGTTGCTCACCAGAAAGAACAAACAAACCATGATTAAAAGTTTAGAGTTTTTAGTCCCCACCCCTACTCCCCATTCTCCAGGGAAGAGAGAGAGGCTGAAAATGGAGTTAGTAATTGCTCATGCCTGGGGTATAAAGCCTCCAAAAAAATCTCAATAGTATAGTGTTTGGAAAATTTCCAGGTTAGTGAAGATGTCTGTCCTGGGAGGGTGAGAAACCCCAACTTTGTGGGAATAAAAGCCCCTGTGCTCAGGACCTCCCAAACCTTACCCTATGAGCTTCATCTGGCTACCCATCTGGATTCATTATCACATCCTTTATTATATAATAAACTGGTAAACATAAGTAAGTGTTTCTCTGAATTCTGTGAGCAGATAATCAAGTCCAGGGACAGGAGGTCATGGGAACCTCTGATTTGCAGCCACGTCAAACAGAAGTTGTGTGTAACCTGGAGTTCTACCTCTTGTGATTGGCCCCTTCAGTGGGGAATAGTTTTATGAGACCGAGCACTTGACCTGTGGAATCTGATGGTACCTCTAGGAAGACAGTGTCAGAATTGAGTTAAACTGTAGGATGTTCAGCTAGTGTCACAGAGGATTACTTGCTATGGGAAAATCCCCCACACATCTGGTGTCAGAAGTGTTGTGAGTGTGGTGGTATTGTGAGAGTAAAGGAGAAACACAGGAACACCAAGTTTTGCCTACTCAGCAACAAATACTGTCACTTCTTTTTTTCTGTCTCTATTCAGAAACCACAGGTTCACTGTATTCCTTTATGAAATAATTTCTGCTGAATACCCAAAACTGAATCGCCATATTTTGTCTATCTGTGTGTTTTTTTAAAATGCTTTTTCTTCAAAAAAGTGGCTTATACAGCTTATAATACAATCACATAATAATTTTTATTGAATAAGAAATGGTCAACAGCAGAAATGCTTTCTATGTACTTTCCATCTTATCACACTGGATACCTTAGGGGTTGAGGCTTTATAAAATAACCTTTACTTTTTCTTAAGAAAAATTCTAAGAGAAATGGAATATATGTGTGTGTGTGTGTGTGTGTGTGTGAGTGTGCATGCGCGCGCATGCGTGCATGTGCTCCCACACATTTGCACACACACATACCTACCTGGATGTATTTTATGAAAGCATGGCAGTGAAGAATATGATAACTAGTACAGTTCATTGCCAGTATTTTTAATATGTGCTAAGGACACAGAGTCTTACCTATTATTTGCTTCTGTACCATCAGGGCAAATGTCAACACAGTGATAAAGGTAAGTAACGGCTTAGTGCTATTATGAGAATAGTTTTGATGTCATACCCTTCAAAGGGCCCCAGGAGTCTCTAAATGTCAATGGAGCAGACTTTGAGAACCGCTATGTAGACCATACAAGTGAAATCCACATTTGCATTTGCCTATACTTAAACACTTTTGTGTTAATCTATACTTCATATTGAATCAAATTATTCTTTGTAAAGTATATCTATATTTTCACTATTTTACTTTTTTCCTGCTATTTCTGATATCTTTAATTATTTTCCCCAGTTCAATATTTTCAAATTATAATATGAAAAGGCATAAATTAAATTTTGTTTTCTAGAAATTCCATGATTATAATACTTAGAAGATCTTTACTTGACACGATTCAATTATTTATATTCTTCACCCCTTATACCGATCACTATGTACTGGTAATTTAAACTTCATAGTTTCACTCCCGGCCTTGTTAACTGTAGGAATTCTCATTAGACTTTACCTCATTGAAAATCTCGCACAAATTTTTCTTGACAGTTTGAACATCTATTATAAAAAAGTATGTTCATTTTATAACTTGAATGATCAGAACTCTTAATTCTTTTCAAAATTTAAATTAAGCTGAAATTTCAAGTAGTGATAACTTTAGCCCTTAATGGATATTATTCTAAGAGCAAATCTAGTCATACAAAAATTTAATTTGTCTTTAAGAGTTGAAGAAATTTGAAGTTAATCTCCAAAAACTATTCTGAGATAATAGTGTTAGATTATATTTATAATTTTTATTTTATTTTATTGTTTTTAGATTTATTTTATTGCTTGTGACAGAGACAGAGAAAAACAGAAACAGAGAGACAGAGAGAAGAAAGAGGGCTCAGGGAAGACTCCATAGTTGTATGTCATTGGTTTTCAACATGGTTTCACTCCACACAGGTGGGCAGGGGCCACTCAGGGTGGGAACTGGGCTGAGGACCTCCCATATGGGAGGTATGCCCCTTCAAGCCAGGGGCTGGATCAGGGGTCAAGAACTGAACTGGGGGCCTTCTGCATGGGAAGCACACCCCAGTTCAGCATATGGGTCTGCATGGGCTAGGGCCGGGGCCAGGATACGATCCTCAGTTCCTGGGGCTGCGATGCAAGTGCTTAACCTGCTGAGCCATCCTGGCTTCTCCAATTTTTATTTTAAAATAAGAAAATACCATATATATAACATATACATATATTCATATACATATGTACATGCATGCACATACACACACACCATATATATGTATACATATATACAAGGTGGCCCCAAAGTAGGTATACAGTTGAATCAGTGAAATTCATCACAACAGATTATATGAGTATCCATACACACTGACACACAACAAAATAAACTATACTGTGTACCCGGCACGTCCAGCTGGAGGCCCAAGACAGCTTTGAATAAGGCCCAATAAAAATTCTTAAAGGAGCATGAGATTTTTTTTTTAGCTCATCAGCTATTGTAAGTGCTAATGAATTTTATGTATCGCCCAAGACAATTCTTCCACTGTGGTTCAGAGAAAGCAAGAAGTTAGATGTCGCTACTGAATAACTACTTTTGGGCTATCCTGTATATGTGAGTGTGTGTGTGTGTGTGTGTCATTCTCTCTTGGTTATTCCTTTATTTTCCATCATTGAAATTTGTTTTTAATTTTGCATAAGCTCTTTTGGGGAACCAATTCTTTACTTAATTAACCTTAGTTGCAGTAAAATGCAACATCACTATAAATTAGATCTGTATTCCTTGGTTACTATAATTCTAATTTTAGATCTGTTAACTAAAAAATTGATAATTATATCCTACAAATTATAATAGGAAGTTTGTCATTCACACATTCAATATTTGCCTCAGGCACTCACTGTTCCTGATGTTTGAGAAAAGCAGTATGAAGATAAATATGGCTCTTTTCTATCCTATCTTCTACTCTATCGGGGGAGGAGGCAAGACTGTGTAAACAAGTGAACAAAGACCATAATTTCAGAAGTAATAACTATCCCAAAGAAAATGGAACTGAGTGCTAGAAAGTAAAACTGAAGGCAGGGGTGGATCTAATTTGAGTGGTCAAAAAAGGTATCTCTTCAATGATGCATTCAAACCGCAATCTTAATGAAATAAGAAATTAATAATTTAATAAGAAATTAACTTTCCAGAGGGGCAATTAGGGGCAGAGGTTTGTGATGTTTAGTAAGATCAAGACAGAAAAGAGGTTATTAAATTTGCCCATATGAAGGTAATTTTTATCTTGATATAAGACAAATAAGTAAAATGAAAGTATCAAAATTCTACTTAAAGAGTGTTTAATAGATAATTGAATTATAAAGAACTCTCACAAGTTTTTAAGTGAATTGGAGTAGAGACACAAAATAAACTGGAGGAAAATGTGACACCAGTGGTTTGTGAGGACTAGAGCATGTTTTATGCTTACAGGATTGTGGTAAGCTGAAAAGAGTCCACCAAACATGTTCACAGCTGTAATAGTTATGTGTCAATTAACCCTGGAGTGGGCAGATATTTGGTTAAACATTATTCTGGGTGAATCTCTGAGGGTTTTCTGGGTGAGATTAACATTTTAATCAATATAAAGCAGATTGTCTTCCCCAGTGTGGGAGAGCCTCACCCAATCTGCTGAATTACTTAATAGAACAAAAGATAGGGTAAGGGAGAACATACTCTCTCTGCCTGACTGTCTTAGAGCTGGGACATGGGTCTTGTCCTGCCTGCAGACTCAGACTCAGATTGGATCTTATACTAGTATCTGGGTCCTAATTCACGTCTTCAGACACCGACTGGAGCTATGTCACTGATTGTCCTTAGTATTCAGGTCACCAACTGCAGATATTGGGACTTCTCATTCTCCATAATCATGCATCATGCGAGCCAATTTCATATATATATATATATATATATATATATACACACACACATATATATATATATATATATATGACTTCTCATTCTCCATAATCATGTGAGCCAATTTCTTATATATATATGAAATACATATATTTAAAATATATATGTATATACATATACATACACATACAGACAGACATATGTACACACATACAGCACACATACAAACACACCATTCACCACATACCTCACAACCTTATTCACTCTGTTCCTCTGGAGAACCCAAATACAACACTCTAATCCCTTATAGATATGTTACTTACATGGCATTAGGAACCTTGCAGAAGTGAATAAATTAAGAATTTGGGGGAGATTAGCCAGGATCATCTTGGTGGGCCTAATATAATCACAAGAGTTCCTATAAGAGGACTCATAGGTTGCACAGAACCTAGAAATTGTGAGCAATGAAATTGGATATTTAGCTGAAGCCATTTTTTTAAAGATTTATTTTATTGCTTTTGACAGAGAGAGAAGGAGACAAAGAGAGACAGAGGGAGAAGAGGAAGGCCCAGAGCAGTCTCTGTAGCTGTACGTCATCAGTTTTTGACATGGTTTTGTTCTGCGTGGGTGGGTGGGGGCTGCACAGAGTGGGAACTGGACTGGGGGCCTCCTGCATGGGAGGCACGCCCCTGCAGGCTGGGGGCTGAACTAAGGGCCTCCCACATGGGAAGCTCACCCTGGGAAGAACTGAACTGGGGGCACGCCGTAGTTTAGCATATGGGTCCACATGGGCCAGGGCCAGGATTCAATCCTCGGACCCCGGGGCTGCAAAGCGAGCACTTAACCCAGTGAGCCATCCTGGCTTTTTTTCTTTTATTCATTTCATACAACCTTACAGAGTATTCACTTTGTTCCACCAGAATAAAGAGGAAAATATAAGAAAATTGAAGAGTTTGAGTTATAATTCATTGTGTTTATAATTTATCCTTTTGATTTGTAACATTTTCTAATCTTTGAAAAGGAACTCTATTTCATAATGAATTTGCCTAGGGTCACAAATTTAAAACCAAAAATATTCACAATAAAGCGCGCAGAGATGTAGCAATTAAAATGAAATAGTAATAAAGTATCACATTGTGATACTTTCACTTCTTTTAAAGTGAAAGGACCATGCATCATTATACTACATCATTAATTTTACATGAAAAGGGTTATAAGTCCTTTTTACTTTTTTTTTTTTTTTGCTATATGCCTGCAGTCAAATTTCTGCATGTTAGAAAATAATTTGTGTCTAATAGATATAATTCATTCAATGGCAATTGCTTTTGTTGCTATTATTGAGAAGATATTTTTTTCAAAACTGTACTGCTATATTTTAAGTAGAAAAATAATATGTCAGTAACACTTCAAAGAATACAGATATTTATAAGTTAGATGTCAATAGTCTTACCTTGCTCTACTCCACTTTCTTCTTTATTTACATTGAGGTTTGCTAAGCAGTGTTAGTGGTTTGGGTTTCTGATTTCAAACTTTTTTTTTTTAATATGCACATATGGATATGGGTATAGATTTGGAGAGAGATAGAGAACTAGAATTGAAGATAGAGATACAGTTAGAGACAGAGATAGAAGCAGAGAGACAGGTAGAATTAGACATACATATACAGGTATTTTTTATATTGTTTTTTTAATATTTTGTAGAAACAGAATTATCCACTGCTGAGTAATGTAGCCATACTTTTTGGTCAATACATAAATAACAAAATAATCTATCAAACTGCTACATTTTCTTTCTAATTATAGATACAGTGTAAATTATTTAACAATTGCACAGCATTTGATATTCAGGTGGCTGCCAGCTAGATAACCTGCTTCAGTAAATATGCTGCTATAAATACCCTACTTTAGCAGTTTTTTTTTTATTTGTTTTATAGCAAAATTTACTTTTAGTAGATACCGGCATATTCTTTTGCCAAAAGTTTGTTTCAATATACACTTCTACCAACAATGTGTATGTGTGTTTTTCTCTCATATACTTAAAATCAATGAATGCTGTCAATCTTTAATATAGTTTAATATAATTAGGCTGACCATACACACCATTTTAAATGGGACAGTGCTGTTGTTTCATGTCCAATTTAAAATGGTATGTATAGTCATCCTAATCTCAATGGACTAAATTCCAAGTGTCAGTAGGTTGACTATATGTACTGTTTTAAACAGGACAATACCATTTTTTTCCTGTATCATTTAAAACAGTATATATGGTCAGCCAAAATATCATAGGTTAAAAAAGATAGTTTTTTATGGTTTTAATTTTCATTCCTCTAAGTACCAGTGATGTTGACCAGTTCGCTAATATAATTTTTTACTATTTTTTCTTTATTGTGTAAACTACCAATTTGTAATCAATGTTCATTTTTGTTGGAATGTATATTTTTAATGAATTTTTCTTCATGTTTATGAATTTAAATCTTGATTTATTATGTCTAAATTTAACTTTGATAAACAAATAATTTAATTTATATGATTATATATGACTATTTTACCCTAATATTTACAATATTTAGTTTTTACACCTAAAGGATATATCAGTAACTTTCCTAATTTTTAAAGTGTATGTTAATTTTCTAATACATTATTTATAAACCATATAACTTGCAGTTAGAATAATAATACAATAATCACTCTTACATGAAAGATATACATTCAATTAACTTAATATTTTCTTGTTTTCTTTATCTCTTTCTATTTGCTGAACCATTTAAATGTTATAGCAATATTGACATTTTCCTCTTAAATACTCTACATGCACATTCTGAAAATATGGAATTTTTTAGTAGTTCATTTAATCAGTTGTTCCATTTAATATACAAAATCAACAATTATTCCCTAATTCCATTTATTATCAGTCCATATTAAATTTTCTTTTTTTATCATCAAAAGGTTGAGTTCCTTTCCTTATCAGGATCCCAATGTTAGTGATGATAAATTTGATCACTTTTTAAAGAAACTAACCACCAGAAATCTTAAAGAAAAGGCCCACTTGTTTATCCCCTTAGTAATTCTCAGATAACCTATGGAGTGGTTCTGGCCACATTTCTGTTTTCTGAAACATATTGTTGCTTTTAGCATCTCTCTCTCTCTCTGTCTCTGTTTCTGTCTCTACCTCTCACATACACACACACATACATGACTCATTATCATTATCACTAGTTATTTATGCTTCTCCCTATATGTATTACCTTTGTTTTCTCTGTTTGTTTTTTCCCTATTGGGATATTTATCTTTTTCTCGATGACATTTAAGGATTTTAAGTCTTTAGAGTCTATTGAGAATAAGTTATAAAAATGTGTCGGGAACTGGCTTAAAAATTATGAAATTTATATTTTACATAGCAAGGAATACAGAGTGTCACATGTTCAGGTTTGTTGATCACATCATATTTCTAGTTTCCTTCCCTTTTTTTTTTTTTTTTGTAGTTACCTTTCTTATTGTGTCATCTTTTTCCTTTATTGTCACAAGAAGGCTTCCAAAACCAAATGAGATAACTAAGTGTCTTGTTCAGAAGGAAATAATATAAGAGAAAGAGAGAACTTTCCCCACATATTTAAAGTATTTTCTTTCCATCTTATTTGATCAATTTAGGTCATATGCCCACCGCACAATATACATGCATTGTTCTTCCATCTATTCATGAACATAAGCTAGAATATGAAAAGTGAAAGATTATTTTGGGCAGAAACATACAAACATTTTTATATTTTTTAAGTTGTGTGCACTGTAGCTGTATGCAAGAAAATGATAACTCTATCCAAAGTAAAACAAATTTCAATAGAACTATTAGTATAGCCAAATTTTTTAAATATAATGAAATAGAGCAAGATAGAGAAACAAAGAAGTAGGTCAATTACGACTGTTGAAGGAAACTTTGATAGCATTGTTAGAAGACAAAGTGTTATGTGAAATATAAATGCAGCGCATTTCTGATCCACAAGCTGAGGAACTACATGATCTTCATGTTAGATGTAGATGATTATATTGCCTCTTTATCTTTCATTTAAATAAGCCACATTGTTTAAAAAGAATATCTGCCCTGACCAAACTGCCAAAATTGTACTCCAGAGATAATTTCCTTATGCATATATTTGCATAAATCTTTTTGCTGAAGATTGTTCTATAAAAAAACAAATTTCCACCTTTGTGAAAATGTTTTCTAATTGTGGAAACTGGTAGAAAATTACAAAAACCATAACGCATGACTCAACATACTAAAGATATCAATTATTCCCAAATTGATCTCTACATTTAATGCAATTCCTATAAAAACACTAGCAAGGTTATAAAGACACAGACAAGGTTATTTTAAACTTTATATGGAATGTCGTAGGCCCTCATAGCTAACAATCTTGAAAAAGAAGAAAATGCGAAGCATCATTCTTTAAGATAGTGAGCCCTACTATATTTATTATATATATACTATATATAATATGGCACAATGCAATATTAACATGGGGATCTAAACACAGATCAATGAAGACTAGAGAGATCTCCAAACAGACCCATACAAACATGCTCTACAACTCCTTTTTAACAAACCTGCAAAAGCAATATAAGGTAGAAAAAAAAACAGTCATTTCCAAAAGTGGTGATGGGCAAAATTGGGCATCTATTGGCAAAACACAGAACACAAAATTTCAGTCTAACCTTACATATTATACAAAAATTAACTCAAAACCAATTACAGCCTTAAATGTAATGCTATTACATTACAGAAAAATTAAATAGGAGAAAATCTTCAGAATCTAGGGCTAAGCAAAGAGTTCTTAAATTTGAAAGAAATGCATGATCCATACAAGAAAATACTGATAAATTGAACTTCATCAAAGTTAATTCATTTTTGTCTCCAAAAATTCTGGTGAGAGAGAAAGAAAGAGAGAAAGGAAA
The DNA here is from genome assembly GCA_004027555.1 of Craseonycteris thonglongyai. NCBI lineage: Eukaryota > Metazoa > Chordata > Mammalia > Chiroptera > Craseonycteridae > Craseonycteris > Craseonycteris thonglongyai. The sequence continues at coordinate 1,999 of PVKE010029507.1, read as the reverse complement.
GAAGAAAGAAGAAAAAAAGGAAAGAAGGAAAGAAAGAAAGAAAGAGAGAAAGAGAGAAAGAAAGAAAGAAACTTGCTTCATTCTCAAAAAAGGACTAGTTTCTATGTATATATGTATGTGTACATGCACGCACGCGCGCGCACACGCACACGCACACGCACACGCACACACACACACACGAAGGCTATCCGAAAAGTTTCCAGCCACATAACAGTTCTTGTTATATTGACAATGGCTGGATTTTTTCCAGACAGCCTTCTGTATATCAGTAGTACAAAACTGAAAAATAAACAGTACAGAATCTAGCCCTATCATATCTGACAACCTCAGCAAACAGGAACAAATGCTTCTCATATTGCATCTTCTCTGATCAAGAGTCTACACAGTGTGTAAAAAGTTGGGTAGAACTATTTAGGTCAAATTCCCCTTATAAAATTATAAGAAAAAAGAAAAAGATGCCTGTGTCTGTGCACATGTGTTTGTTCTTTCATTTAGATAAAAAGTAAATTCAGATTCCTTCTTCCTATTTAAATGGAGACGGTGTGATCCATTATTTTCCTAATTTTTTCTTTATTTCCGCAACTTCAGTTTAAGAAATTTTCAGATCTAAAATCTTGTCTAACCTATATATTTATTGCGTTTCAATTTTTGACACTCCTATTCACTTTAATTTTATTTTCTTCTTTTTCTCCTTCCTGAGTTCACTCCCAGCTGGTAACTTTTCTTACGCCCTTGAAAACTAAAAAAATTAAAAAAATATATATATGTATGTATATATGTGTGTGTGTGTGTGTGTGTGTGTGTGTGTGTGTGTATAGAGAGAGAGAGAGAGAGACAGACAGATATAGATATATAGATGTTTTAGATAAATTGGAAAATATGAAAAGGTATAAAAGGAAGTGACATAAAAAACGATTGCGAACTATAGAAGGAGATATTTTGAAATTAAATGCAAACAGTGGTCCAGAGAACACAAACAAAGCAGGTGGAAAGGGGGCAACCTCCAACCACCAAGACCAGAAGGCGTACTAAAAGGTCAATGAATGGAGTATACAACCAGTTAGCAAACATCTCCCTCTTCCTTGGCCAGGGAAGTAAATAGAAAATTCACAGGAGACTTGATCAGTAAAAGAACACTAAATAAAAGTGCTACTTAGAAGCCAAAAAACCCAATGCTTCCACCAAAAGATAGTTTTTAAGTTTAAAGGTCATATGAGGCAGCCACTAAAATTTCTGAAGAAATAAATGTTTACGTAAGGTCTGAGATACTGCAAAAAACAGGTTCTCTGCCACAAGAGATACAAATTTAAATCCTTGTTTTGTTCTGTACTAGCTGTGAGACCTATTGAAAGTTAATCAAACTTTCTGAGCCTCACTTTCCCATCAATATCACTGGGTCACCATATATTATAGATTACATATAGAAAAATTGCTGATAATATTGAAACATACATACTAATACCTTAGCAAATAGTAGTTTGTTTCCTCAGTGGCTGGACTATGAAGTTGAGTTTATTTTAATGATTGATAAACAAGAAATCATGATGTGAGCACAGGTTTTGGGTTTTATCTAGAAGGTATGCACAATTATAAATGAACTGTCTGTACCAGAAAGCACCTTTCTTTGGTTCTTATGTGACTCATGATTTCCACAACTAAAAATGAATTAGAGAAATGAACAAGTTCTGGTAAGATCCAAGTACACACTCATTTGGATGCTTCAAAATAAGAGTAGGATTGACTTACACTATCGGTTTTTCCTACAATATTTTAACTTACATTCAGTCAGCTCCCGATGAATGACAGGGACCAACTGCTTAGTCAGGACCCTCAGTTCTTACCAAACACTCACAGATCATTTTCCCCCAAAACCTTTTGCCAGAACTGATACTAAAAACCAGCATTCCAAAACATCAGGTTTATTTTCTCTTCTCTCTTCTGTGTATCTGCTGTATAATAACAAGAGAGAGAATAAGAGTTCCTGGCTTAGACAACCTTA
>PVKE010029506.1:0-20205 GCA_004027555.1 Craseonycteris thonglongyai | reverse complement strand
AGAGAGAGACAGAGAGAAGGGGGAGGGCCCAGAGCAGTCTCCATAGTTGACAGCATTAGTTTTCCATATAGTTTCACTCCACAGGTGGGTGTGGGGCTGCACAGGGCAGGAACTGGGCCGGGAGCCTCCCGCATAGGTCCCGGCAAGAACTGAACTGGGGGCACCCCCCAGCTCAGCATGTGGGTCCTCCTGGGTAGGGGCCGGGATTCGATCCTTGGGCTCCGGAGCTGCAAAGCGAGCGCTTAACCCGCTGAGCCAACCCGGCTTCCCCCATACTCTTTTGCACACCCTTATACGCTTTCATATTTCCACCGACAGTAGGTTCTAATTTCTCCACAGCCTTGTCAACCCATTAAAAAAGAAAAAGCCATTCTAACAGGTGTGAGGTGATACTCATTATAGTTTGATTTGTATTTCCCTGGTGAACAGTGATACTGAGCATCTTTCACACACCTGCTGGCCATTTGTATGTCTTTTGAGAAATGGCTATTGAGGTTCTTTGCTTTTTTATAAATTGGGTTATTTCTTTCCGATTGCATTGTAGGAGTTCCGCATGTATTTTGGATGTCCACTCCTTACAAGACACATGGCTTGCAGATTTTCTCCTGTTCTGTAGGCTGCCTTTTCATGCTGTGGACTGTTCCCTTTGCAGAAGCTTCTTAGTCTTTCCAGATGGCATGAGTTTTCATCCGTCTTCACAGGCATTATTTTGAGACTTTCCAGTGAGACTGCACAACTGGTTGTCTTACTCAAAATTCCTAGGTGTTTCACTGCTAAGAATAAAATGTTTCTAAGAAATTTTTCTTTTTCAGTTATGAATCATCCTTTATCACCCTCTAAGAAATTTTGAACTGTGTTAGTTCTTTGCAAATTTGGTATTTCTTCTGATACCTTAAAGCCTATTTTAATTTGAAATTGAGAAAGTGGGAATCAGACATCAGTTTAATCTTCACCTTGATTCAGTCCCCAGTAGAGACCTGAGTGATTAGTTTTTTGTTGCACAGTTGGGGAAATACATTAGGCTCAGAAAGCATTCGTGTGCATGGTGAACACAGGTACAAAGAACTCAAACTTGGTCATTTTAATCTCAGTGCTCAACAGCTGCCTTCCTTGTGACGATAATAAAATGACACTTTTACATTTTTTATTAGCATTTTAGAAATTTCTTCAGGGACGTTCTATGATGTGCTTCTTGCAGCCGCCACATGAGATAGCAGAGCAGGGCTCAGTATTCCCACTGACAGATGAGAAAATTGGGGATCAGGAAGGTTAAATGGCTCATCGCGGTCATGCTCGTTCTCTGGCGGAAGGCATCCTTTTCGTAGGAAGGAGCGTGGCACGGGGGACAAGACAGCAGCTTAGCGACAGAGTCAGAGCCCTGTCTTCTCTCATCTTCTGCACCGTCTTGGACGTGTCATTTAAACTCCCTGAAGTTGGTGTCCTGAAACGAGAGCTCGACATCGAAAATGAAACACACCAAACAACAGGAACACCTTACGAACAGACCCAGAGGGATACTGTGAAGATGAAGAGAATGAATCTGAAGAGCGGAGAGTGGGGAAGGCCCAAGGCACAGGGCAAAGTGACAAGGCAGGAGACGAGAATGCTGGCAGTGGAGAGGAAAGGCACGTTTTAGTGTGATTGGTATTTATTTCGTTTGGTGGAACAGCTCTTCGGGGGTCTAATTGGTCATGGACCCACAGCATTTTGAGTGGTGAGGAGCACATGACAGGGACCATCTTGGACATGACAACACTTGTCCATGGCACCTGACACTTCTTCAAAGGCATAGGACATGCAGGTGACATTTGGGCAGAGACACTTTAGAAATAGCCTGAGCCGTGTGGCTCTGAGACTTGAGTGATGATGAGTCTGTGGATTGTAATGTGTTGGGGTGTGATGGGTAAGGGTTTGGCTGAACCAGAGGGCATCTGGGAAGAATCCCTGTGGGGTGGGACTGAGATGTGGGGTGAAGCCAGGTCTCTGAGACTTCTGATAGCCTGTGTATGTGACATTCTCAAAGGGCAAATGAGAGACACAAAATTCCGAGTGAAGTCAGACTGTGCATTTGTTGAGCGCAGCCACTGACTTCCAGCTGGATTTAACACATTAAGTGACTTTTTGAAATTCCAAACTATTTGCAATATGTGGTTTGTATGTCATTATAATTGTGTGCATATTCCTTAACTTGTTAGATGTCTACAATAACTATGTAGACATTCTAAAATATATAGAGGCCGATGCTTTGTGCTAATAGTTCATGCAGCCATTCCATCTTCACACTGTTGGCTGCATATTGCAAAGGGTACAGCAGTGGCTCTAGAAGGAGTCGCAGTGCATCCTTATCTCTTTGCTGAGAGTTCATGCTGGCGCCGCTGTCACTGCTCTCACTTCTCATTCTCTCAGTGTGATTAGTATTCTGTTTTTAGAGACTTCTGATTGAATTTCTTCTAGTAAGGCTTTCAGGTTTGTCTCTCAGGGCTATCTTTATTGTTATCCAATGCCAAGAGCATATTCTTATCTTTGTAATTTTATTTCTGTAAATTTATTTCCCGATGATGCCTGAACACCATCAAATTTATGAGAGTTACTCTTTTCCACCTTCTCACTCCCTGAAAGAGTCAGAGAGGGGTGATTGAATTAACATGTAACTGAGAGGTATGTGGCTCTCATCGAAAAGCATAGTTAAGGTCCCTACAGTTAGGGGTCATTTTAGAAGCTCGTGTAAATCATTCTCACTCACTAACCTCAAAACCGCAGGACATAAAACACGAGGGCTTGCCACAACAGCTGTTGAAGTGGTCGCTGACCATTCCAGCGACGCCAAGAGCGCCGTCTGTGCTGAGGCATGTGAGAAAACATATGGTTGTTGTCAATTCAAAACTGAAATGAGGCTCTTAAGAAAAAATGTGAGGCATTCCTGTCTTAGTCTAGTGAAATACTTTAGGCATGTCAGCCTTATCCATAACTGTCCTTGAAGCAATACGTACACAAGATAGATGCTTTAAGAAAAATCAGTGTGAGGTGGAGACGGAAGTGAATTCAGTTTCCAGGCAACCAATGGTTCCTCCAACACTTTCTGAAGAATCTCAGAAATTGGAAATGTTCAGTTGAAATCAGAAGACTGTGACTATTTTTATGATTCCCCAAAGTTCCTGGGCTGTCAGGAGGCTGGTGATGCATGCAGGGAGTCTGAGTAGTCAGAACTCCATCAAGCTCAAACAATGAATTCAGGCATTGGTGACAACCACCTCGCCAGTGCATCTTCATTCTTTCTTTATCTTTCTTCTTTAGCTTCCCTCCCTTCTTTTCTCTTTATTTACACATAAGCATTGCATTTCTACTCTAGATGAGAGCCTATGTCGTTGTTGGGGACACAGAGACACAGTTCAAGGGGCTCATGAAATGTACCGGTAGCTTCTATTCCAAGACCTATGAGTCACATCTTCAAACTTTTGAATTTGAGATGCAGGCAAAATGAAATTTTACAGCAAAAGAACTGCTACTTATGCACGATGTTAAAATAAACAGAATTCGGTGCTTCTGGGGCTCATTGCTTGCATTATAGTTTTCTTTGCATACTTATCGTCATAAAATTTTTTAGCAGTATAAGGTTTTAATGTATATTTTGCATCTTGGTAGCTGAAGATTTAATTGTTGTTTGGATTGATTTTTAGTTGGAGATATTGACCTCATGACTTCATTAGTAAGGTTGGCATGCGATTTGAAAGGCATAGAAATTACAGCAAAATGATTGTTACAACCCTATTAAAATCAATCAAGATGCGTCAGTCTGTAGTTAGAGTATCTTGATTTCTTTTTGGAACACAGCAAAATGTGCTAATTTATTTTAAAGCATCTGTGTCACCTTTTCATTTTTTATTAGTAGATTATGTTTTTTAGAAAAAGATTTAAGTTTTCAGAAAAGTAAGCAGAAAATATAGAGAGCTAAAGTACACTTTCTCTTTCCTTCAGTCAGTTTCTGTAATATTAAGGTCTTCCATTAGTGCGGTATATTTGTAATGTATGGTGAACTAGTATTGATCCATTGTTACTAAAGCCCACAGCTTAAGTTAGCGCTCACTTTTGCGCTGTACAGTTCTATGGGTTTTGACCAATGCACAATGTCACTGAAGTAACCCCAACGGTTTCAGACACAGCAGTTTCAATGCATTAACCTCCCTCTGCACACTCCACTCATTCATCTCTCCCTCCTTTCCTGAGGTCCCCAGTAGCCACTGGTTTTTTACTGTCTCCATAGTTTTGTCTTCCCAGTGTCGTCTAGTTGAAATCGTACAGTGGTGGCTGTTACTTCCACAGAGCAATAGGTCTCTAAGTTTCCTCCACAGCTTTTCATGATTTGGTTACTTGTATCTTTTGTCACTGAATTATATTCCACTGCATGGATGTGCCTGGCAGTTATGGATCAATCTTCTACAAACATTTATGTGTAATTTGTGTGTGTGTGTGTGTGTGTGGACATCTGTTTTTAACGTATTTGGGTAAATACTTAGCCTTGTGATTGCTTAGTTATGTAAAACGTAGTCAAACTCTCTTCTAAGGTGGCTGTATTGTTTTGCATCGGCACCAGCAATTCGAGAGAGTTCCAGTGGCTCCACGCCCTCCGCAGCATTTGGTGTGGTCAGTGATCTGGATTTTAGCCATTCCAACCCATGCGTAGTGGTGTGCCGTTGTTTTAGTTTGTTCCCCAATGACTTAGTCTGTTCCCGTCTTTTCATATGCTTAGTTGCTGTAAGTATGTTTTTCTCTGGTGTGGTGTCTGCTCAGATCTTTTGCCTACTTAAAAAATGGATCGCTTGTTTTCTTATTATTGTTTTAAGTGTTCTTTGCTTATTTTGGATACAAATTCTTTGTCAGATATGTCTCACAAGTATTTTCTTCTAATCCATGAGGAGGCTTTGCATTCTTTTATAATAGTGTCTTTCACAGAAGTTTTTAATTTTAGTGAAGCTCAACTTATCAATTATTTTCTTTCATGGAGTATGCTTTTGGAGTTATATCTAAACCTCATCACCAAACCTATGGTTGTAAAGACAACAATCCTTCCCAGAGCCACGCATTTCTAAACAGATGCTATCTGGGCTTGTAGACAGGGGCGTCTCACATGAGGGCTGTCTGGCTGTCTCACTGAGGAGTGCCCAACCTGCCCGTGGGAGGAAATCCTTTGATTTTGTCCTAGGAATTTTGTAGCTTAGTGTTTTCAATTTAGTTTTTACATTTAGGGGCCTTTTGAGTTAATTTTTGTGAGCGGTACAAGGCCAGTCCCTAGATTTATTTGTTTTTTAGAGGGATGTCCAGTTGTTCTGTACCATTTATGGAAGGGTCTATGTTTTCTCTGTTGAATTATCTTTGCTCCTTGTCAAAATCACTGACTGTATTTCTGGTGGTCTGTTTCTGGGATCTTTATTCTGCTGCAGTGGTCTAGTTGTCCATTCTTTGCTGAGGCCACACTGTCTGGATGACTGTAGTGTCATAGTCAATCTTCAAGTTGCAACATCAGTTCCCCTACTTTGTTCTTCAGAATTATGGTGACTTGAGTTAGACTTTTTATCATTTATATTGTGCTTCCCTACATGGAGATGAGCCAACACATCAGAAAACAAACCTATTGATGACACAGGAATGGAAATCTGGGCCATTTCATGAGGCAACCTTGTCATCAAAGTAACAACAGAGGAACATATTTATTTTTCATCTACTATGTGTCAGAATCTGGAAAACCACTTTTGGCTTCTGTAAAAACAAGGTAAAGGTCTACAACCAGGTCTACGGTCAGACTGGTGCCATATTCAGCAGTGTGGTTACACAGAGTCCTGCATGCTCTGGGGTCTGTCGTGAGCTCAGACTTCAAACCAAAACCAGTTTTTCCAACCAACGGCTTCAAAACTTCTATTACACCTTCCAGCAATAAAAATGACAGAAAGTAGTGATATGCATGCGAACTAAGGTTGAACAGATAGTTCAGGTGAGAAGGAAATATCTTCACCACAAATTTAATGTTAAAGTTTAAAAAGGTTCTGGGGAAAAAGCACTTGACCAAACACAGAGATAAAATTCAGTTTGGCTTCCGACGTTTTCTTCACAATAATAAATGACAAGGATCACCTGGGAAATCCATGTTTGCAGGGTACTGAGTTGATGAAAAGTGTTTAAGAAAGAGACTCTCTTCCATGTTTATACTTCAAATGTATTTGCATAGCTTTATAAAGAGTGTTCTGTTGTAATTTCACTGTTTTCTATATCACTTGTTGGATACATTTCTCCTGCTTTTTAAAACTATTTTCTATTGTCTAATAACTGTCTTTAGTTTACCAGCTTTGGTGTTTATGTCTTCTTCTCCTATTTATGAACTCCTTAAATATTAAGGATCTAATCTACTTAAATGATTCATTTTTACCTGTTGTTCAAGTTGCTGCCTTTCAAAAATTTTCTTACTTATAGAAATGTTATATTTCCATGCATTTTTTCCTTGCTTACTTTCCTTCATAATTGCTTGTTTATACTACTTTATGCCTAGGACTCTTTTTTTTTCCCACTAATTTTAAAAATTTGTCCTTTTTTCATTTAATTGTCTAATTCACCTAGAATATTCCTGGATTCACAGTAAACAGTGACTATGCAAACAACTTTTAATGAAATCATAATTGCTGATTGAATAATCCCACTATCCTAGTTGCTTGTTCATATGACCTTTATAATGTATTATTTTTATATACCCTTGAGTACTTTCTGGAACATTCACTGTGTTCCATTTATCTTCCTGTCAATATTTGGACCCAAACCACATTACTTTAATTATTGTACTTTCATTTTCTGGGAGGTTAACTCTCCATTCATTACTTTCTAAAAAATTCCTGTGGCTATTTTACCTCATTTCTACAAGATTAAATTTAAAGTCACTTGGAAAAATTCTAAAAACAATGACAAGAGAAAATAGAACTTAGCGAGGAGATGTCTGGACATGCATGGCTGTGGGAAGGATTGTCATCTTTATAAAGACTTGTTCTGAAACATGCTATGGTGTCCAATTAACCAATTTTCTTCTGTGTTCTCTGTATATATATGTTTTTAAGTTTTCTTCATTTAGGTGTGGCATCTTCTTGATATTGTTATTATTATTTCTGTGTGTGTTCTCAATGTGAATGCATTTTTCCCATTGTTTTTCTAACCAACATAAAAAAGTGCTGTTTTAATGAATTAATATTTATATTTGATATGATTTCTATGATCATATTATCATATCATATTAATTACTAGCCTTCAGATGTCAGTTTACTCTTGTGCTCTTCACAGCAGACAATTACTTGCCTGTAAGTTACTTCTCAGTGTCAGGAAGAATTCAGGGTGACATAGTTCCCTTTTTGGGAAGGAATTTTCTAGCACACTCCAGACACTGATCCCATTTTACATTCTTGAATTTTGTATGGATAGGATCGTATTGTTTGTTTCTCCTTCTGTCTTCAATCAATCAATTCTCAATTGTGGCTTTAAGATTCCTACATGATGTTGTCAATAGCCCTAGTTCATTGACTTTCTCTGCTGTCTAGTATATTCTTTTATGGACACACCATTTCTTTATATAGTTTGTTATTAATGGTCATTTGTGTTCTTCCCCATTAGGAGTCATCTAAATGCTTCTCAGAACATTCTTACATGGCGGATGTCTGTGGGATGGTGGGCTTCTTTGTCTTATTGCTAATTTCTGACTAGAAAGGGAGACTACTCAATGTGTCATCATTGAGTATAGAGTTTGCTGCAGTTTTGCACATACCCATTACCTGGGTATAAAAGGACTTTTCTACTTCTGATTTTCTAAGAGTTTCTAATCAAGAATGGGTGCTGGATTTCACCAAATGCTTTTCTTTAATCTACTGAGATCCATGCACGCTTTTCTTTTAGATTCTGTTAATGTCATAGCAGAAACTGTTGTGGTCCATACGCAAGGGGCCTCAGCATCCCAGTGTGTTCAACTTTCCCACCACCAACCACTGCGGTTCTTTTCCGAATGACCGTCTTGGGAGTTACAGAAAGCTCTTCTGCTCACCCACAAGGCAGGCTGGGAGTGCCTGGAAATGAACCCTGCTTCCCTCTTCCTTCCCACAGGGACAGCCCCCTCTAGCTAATGACTGGCAGGACTTGGCGTTTAACGACTACAGATCCTCTTTGGACGGGGCTAAGTCTGGGGTGTGTGTTTTATACCCCTTGCTTAGTTTCCCCATGGGATGGAACTAGATGACACACCTTGTCTTCTCTTGTTTTACCTCCTTCTCCTCTACTCACGGTTCTGGAACCTCCTTAAAAAACCAATTGGACTCAAATCCTGGTCCCAGTGTCTGCTCTGGACACCATGATCTAAGACAGTTGAGAATCTTATGGTTGGATTTTCCAATTTCCCACTCCTTAAATAAACCATATTTATTCTATGTGATGTCCTATACGAGTATGTTGAAGGGTTTGTTTTGTTATTATTCTGTAGATGATTTTTGCACCTCTAGTCATGAGTTAGATGAGGCTGTAATTGCCCTTTCTCTCACTGTCGTCAGGTTTTCTAGTGACATAATGCTAATCTCATAAAATGAGATGGAGAGCATGGCATATTATTCTATTCTTTGGAATGGTTGGCGAAAGACTGGAATTATTACTTCCTTGACTGTTTAAAGGTATGCATGTAGCCACCATGGTGCTATATTTTTATAGTTTATTTTCTACGCTGTAGAGTGTCTGTATATTATTAAAGCCTCCAGAGTTCTATTTAATTCTTTTCTCCACGTCTTATCAACATGATGCCATCAATGGCATCAGTGGATGAGATCAGTAGGATGTCTGAGGGGTAGCAGGGAAGACTAAATTGTGGTCCCAGCCTGGGGAGCTAATGCAACATTGAGACAAGATAGAAGGATACTTTCATCCCTGCTGGTTAAAAAGGAAACAAATTCTTCTATTTATTCAAATTGCAATAAAGTATAAAGCTACCAAATTACTACCTGCGTGACAGCTTTGCTAATTTGCTCCAGTAAGTAGCTATGTGTGGAGCAGCAGCTACAATTGCTCTGAGCACCTAATTACGCTAATAATAACCCCGACTCAACACTCAGCTGGCTTTTGTATTAATACTACCAAAGAAAGAGGTACATGCTTTAGCCACGGCTTTAATAGTGTCACTTAACGCTGGCATTGTTTTTTATTAACTATTTTGGTAAAGAGGAGAAACTCAAGGGTCCTTCAAAAACAGATAGTTATTATCTTATGGGACAGTGAACCCTGTAGAGTTTTTTTCCCCCTTCCATTGCTGACAGTATGAGATTCAGCTGTGTTTTTAGGAGCTGTGGAAATCATTGCAGGGGAGGGTGTACTGGTCTCTATGGACCAATAGTTGTCTCCATGGGCCAATGATGGATTTTGCTACATATTCCATTAATCACCTGCCCACTAAGTCTTAGACTAATGCACCCCAGGGACCCCAGGATATGGGACTAGTCCCGAGTCATTACCAGCATCACAGCAAGGTCTAGATAGTGCTCTTTCTTCAATGCACAGTTATGCTCTGAGTGTCTCAGTTTCCCTTTGGGGAGGCTGAGAGTAATATTCTTGGTATACATGTGACATACTCTTATTGGGACCAGTGATCCTTTCAAGGACCCTGACTCTGCTGATAGGTTTGGAATGAGAAAGGTGACTTTTGTGTGGTGGTGGTGGCTCCAAACTCTGTTAGAATTGAAGGGCTTTCCTTATAAGGTTATCATACAAATCAAGTGTCACTTCAAGAAAGGGGTCCTCTATTTCCTTCCTGGAGACCCCACAATTGATCAACTATTCCAAATGGGGGTCAGATGCATCTGACTATGTTTCTGGGGCTGCTTCTTATTACAGGCACCACACACGGCTGTCCTCTAAGCGATGGTGTGTCACCACCCCAGTGTCTTCCCCCACTCGTCTGCTATCTGAGGACTCGGTGGAAGTGGACCTCATGTGGGCTGCCTGGCTTCTCCCCCAGGGGTCGCTCACAGCTTTGGGGAAGGACATGTCTTCTGGAGGACCTCATCAGTTGTAACTAGGGGCGAGGACAGTTCCAACACATAGGAAGGGGTGCAGAAGATAAGCCAGAAAAGAAAGAGACACAGACCTAGAACAGAGCATCAGAACCATGGGCCACATGTCCCTCTCCTGCCCCCAGCACAAGTCAGGCCACCTTCGTAGAGGGCAAAGAATGCACTTTTCCTTATATCATCTCTGACATACTGGTTTCTAAACATATAGTGCAAGTGTAGAACTCAATTCCATCGTTGTTTTATTATTATTGTATACTGTCCTTTAATTATGCTTGTCACTTATGTGAAATTTGGCAGTAAACTAGACCCCTGAATTCTTTTTTTTCTTCAAATTTGGGGTTGCAAAATTAACTGACTGTTTTATGACAGGTGTTGATAAAGAAGAAACAGAACAAAATAGAAATTATTAAAGTGTACTTCGCTGCATACCCAAAGTCAGGGTAAACATTGTTTTGTGAAACTTTTGTTTCTTTTCATATACAGTGAAATACAATAAGATATTCAGTGATTCTTTACATTTACTACAATCTCATCTGGAAGCCAGTGTAGATGATGCCTATTATATCTCTTTATTTTTAACATCATATTTGATTCTGATCTGAGTCGGAACATTCAGGTATGCTGGGCTTTCAAGAAGAACAGAAACATGCAATTTTTCTATGAGTCTTAACCATGTCTGAATGATGTTGCTTTTTTATTTTTTTAACAATGAAGATATAACTTAGCTAAGTATAAAATCATTTAGTCATAATATTTTTTTTCACTATTTTTTAATCCACTTACTTCTGGAAAACTCTAAGCTCTTGCTTTCTAATTTCTTGATCATGTTTTGTGTGTGTACATGTAGTTTTTTTTCACCTCCCTCTACCTTTTTAGTTACAATGTTTTACCAATGAGTGTCTGGAGTGAATCTCTTCTTTCACCTAAGATGAATTTTGCAATTATTCTTTGTTCATATCAAAACTACTACTAAATTATATTTATATTTTGTCTTTTGTATAGGATCCTGCCAGAACCACTCATTTGACTGGTATCTATGCATATTTTGTAAACTTCTTTTTTAAGCTCTTAGTTTTAGTTCTAAAAATTCAACAAACATCACCTCATATCTGTTATTTCATGCGGTAGATGAGAAATTTCAAGGGAACCTTTTCTGGACTTAGAAATACATGTTTTCTTTGCCAAATGCTATTTGGCACACTATTTTGCTAAACGTGTCTTGCTTCCAAGCACTTCAAAGTAAGCTACTTCAAAATGATACTCATCGGGTACTTCTAGGAGTTGGAAGCATCAAAGCCACCTTCGTTTAGCCAGATCAGGATCAAGTTAGTTTCAGGATCCGTGATGTGAGGGACCGTCTCCAGGAAACTAGCGCGTGCCCACAAAAATACGCACATAGTTTCAGAGCAATTACAGGCTCCACCAAGCTGCACTCACTCAGAGCAAGGCCTCCCGCTTTAGACAGTTTGTCATTTTATTTTATCCTCAAGTGTTTTCAATTGCACTTTTTACGTTTGTAAGCAATTTGTAAGTCTTTAGGAAGAACTAGAGAATTTGACTTGAATTCAGGTAAGCGATTTCAACTTTTTACAACTCCTCGTTTGAAAAAAAGAACAAAAAACAAACAAAAAAACCCATTCCATAATCTTGGAGATCAAGGTTGAGAGAGTCAGATACGTTATCTTTCGTCTTTATTTCTAGAGTCCAGGCTACACACAAGGAAGTAGTCCCAGGAGGATGCGAGTTAAGGTAAAAATGACTACACTGACTCCTTACTTTGTTATAGCTTCTGTCCTAGTATGTAAGGTTCTGAATAAACTTTTTTTTTCTTAAGATTTATTTTATTGCTTGAGAGAAGGTGTGAGCGAGACAGAGAGACAGACAGAAGCGTGGAGGGTCCAGGGCCGTCTCCATAGTTGCACATTGTTAGTTGTGCCATAGCTTCATCCCACACAGGTGGATGTGGAGCTGTGTGGGGTGGGAACTGAAATGGGGCCATTCAGCGTGTGGGTTTGCACAGGCCGGGCCCGGGATTTGATCCCCAGACTTTTGAGTCTGGAGAGTGAGCGTGCCGGGTCATTTCTCAAGGAGGCCGGCAAGTCAAACTCGGTAGAGCACTGACAAAGACGTCTTTGTTACCTTGGACCCTATACAACGAGTCTAGTGAGCATTCTCCCCTCACAAGCCTGCGTCCTTTATTATGAGCTAGTGTGGCACACAGCGTGGATACAGGGACACATCGGTCTTGCAGCAGAATTGACCAAACTCATGACCTGAACTTTGGGTAAAAGTAAGTTACACGGTGGATTTTCCCAGCCTGACTGAATTTGAATCGGGATCCTAATGTATGCTTGCATGTATGGAATCTTTAAAGCCCAGCTAGAATAAATAATACTTACCTCACCATTATTTTATGCATTTTTAAGTATTAGACTTTGAAAGAAAATAAATTTCTAGGTTAATAAAATAGTGCAATCAAATCCTTTATTTATTGTTCCCATTAGACTGAAATAATAAAGCAAATGAACAGGAAAATGTCAATAAAAGTTTAGCATGAACCATTAATTCTCAGATGATGTCAAGAGGGTTACGGAATGTGCACATCGCTTGTAACTGAATTGCAGAGAACTCAACACATTTACCTTTGAAAAGCAGAGGCATTCATTGCCTCAGGCTTGTTTAGGACCTTAGGCTTGGAGCTGATGGTCCTACCGAAACGATCTTCTGGTTTCATTACGAAAGAAAATGGAAGAATCTCTCTGGGAGGGAAACTTAGGTCATTTCTATCTGAACCCGTATCTATTCCATAGTGCATGGAACACATGAATAGTTCTGCCTATCATTCTTTGCCAGAGTAGAAAATAGGTTCTACATAAAATAGTCTGAATTATCATATAGTCCAAATTAAGAAGGGGATATTTAAAATTATAATTCGCTTAAACTGAACACATTATCTTCTTTAATCAGAGATTTGCCATCATCTTTTGCATATTATATTTAGCCAACAGCCGAATTTGAATTTTTAATTAGGAGACATTAAAATGTAATTAGGAGCAAATAACAGAGTGACAAAGCTACAAAAATTCATCAAGGTTAAAGGAAGCACACTTGTAGCCATAGCAAGAAGTGTGCTTCTGTGAATTTAGATTCCACGGTGACCACTCCATCTTCTCCACATGCACCTCCAAGGCAAGTTTTCTGGGAGCAACATCGCTTTCTGACAACAGTAATGATTATAACATAGGAGTCGCCGTCAAAACCAGAGACTGGACATTCTTCAGAGTCAGGAGACCTTCAAACCTCAATATACACCATAGATAAAGGAACCGAGCAATCCAGCACAGCATACACACAACAAAATTAAGCCATTTATCAGAGACCAATACAGTTTTGAATATTCATTTTCCAGGACGCAGAGGCCAGAAGGGGCCATCTGCAGCTGTCATACCTGTGGAAGTGAGACAACGCATTACAAAATTCACACAATACATGAATCATAGGTGCGAAACAAACACTTTATCAAAAAAAAAGAAAAGGTCGGTGGCCCAATGTGGAGATATTTGTATGTATATATTTATATATATAGTGATAAAAACCAGCTTGCATGAGGGTCAGAGTCTTATCTACTTTAAAGTTATAGCACACATACTAGAAGCAATGTACAGAATTTGTCAAGTTTGCATATACAGGAATTGCAAAATGAATGAAAATACATTGAAATAGAGAACATTCAAAGTGTATTTATATAAACCTCCCAGGATGGACAGGGATTGGCCATAATCAGCACTTGCCACCATTGAACAAGAATCAGAATCAAGAAGAAGGAGAAAAATCCAAGAAAAAAAGGAGAATTAAAAAAAAAAAATCTTTCTTTCCTGATTACTCATTTAAAATAACATTCTCCTCGTTGCCTAGCTGTGTTGATAATTTTGTTCTTGCCCCCACATGCGGGGGGTGGGGCGATTTCCTCCGATGACAGTTTATGCTCCGTAGTTGATGGATCTCTGTTTGCTTCCTGCAGAAAATAGGTCTTTCAGTAGGAAATCGGTGGTATCCGGAGTAAATATTTACTATCCCGACGACATTCAGGCCAACCCCTGAGCAGTCAGTGAGATGGTGCTGTATGTAGCCGAAAGAAAAGGAAAAAATAGATCTTGCTCTTAGAAAGTGTCCTAGCACTTCACGCTAATTCTCTTGAAATGAAAGATCAGTGATTTGCCCACGGAAATACTATGCACAAAGCGTGTGACAGCGTCGTCGTTTGCGCTTCCGGAAGCAGGCGCTCCTGGGGAGGTAACTAGAGTACAGTGGGTGCGGGGTGGTACTTGGAGTTTAGGGTCAGCTTTGCTGTCCGCTCCGTAGAGTTTACAGGCGATTTGCTCTTTGCTTTAAGAAGAGAAAGTGATATTGGAAAAAAGTCAGCACTTTAGATTAAAGCAAAGCACCCTTCACAAAGCCACAAACAAGAAGCAGGACAGAAAGTCCATGGCTTGTAGCTATCCTCGCACCTGCGGAAGAAGTTATAAGATATTCGCTCATCTTGAAGATTTCCAACGCTCCTTATTAGGCTGTTTTAAACACATACACATATATATTTAATTAGCTCGCCAGCTTGGCTGTGGTGCTCATGAATGTCTTGGCATGCACTGCAAACAACAACACATACAAAGTATTTCAGTCCGGGGAAGTTGGTCCTGTTTGCTTTGTCTGTTTTCAAACAATGCCATTCCACAGTTGGGGACCCTGAGAGGGACGCATCTGAAATACCTTCCCTCAAGTACTCATTGAGGACCATCCCCTATCGTCACGGGAGGTTCCTAGATGGGTACCTGAAAGCACACGCCCCTGCGTTAGTGCTGGGGAAGCACAGAACCACAGAGACCAGACACGGGACCAAACTCAAGCTGCTCCGGGCAGGGACGCGTTCTGCGGTGAGTGCACGTGGGCTTTGGCTTCCCGAGGACAATCCTGCACTGTGTGTTTATCCTTCAAGTCTGAGGAAAAGTTAGTGCTATCAAGAAATGGGGTTTCTAAAGGGCTTCCAGAGGATTTAAGGGAAATAACTCACTTGTATTTTGCAATGTTCATTCATGTATCTTATCTATTAAGTTTCTAGTTACGAACGATTTATTAAGGACCTTGGTTCAGTAAGAAAAGAATGTAATCAGGCTCAAAGCATGTTTTTTAATTTTTTTTTTTTAAATTGGAGAAAGGGTAAGTGGGGTGGAAGTGGGTAAGGGTAGAGACATCCAATCCTCTGAATATTTCAGCTAAACTATGTTCAGGTCTACATGACAATGATGACCACTGAGGTGAAAACACACGGTTGAATCAATGTTTAGAGGTTGATTCTAAAGTGCTGGTTTTTGGTTGGGTGACCTAAGGCCGTCGTTGATTCCCTTTTGTTTGGTGGCAGAGATGACCCATATGTTTACCACCACATCTCCTCACAGGCACCTAATGCTGGAGGTTAGTGGTGGTTTCTGGAGAGTTCCTTCTCTCAAGCTGGGCGCTAAGGTTCAAAAACGTGGAAGTGACTGTACAGTCTACAGGTGGCTCGAAGTACCAAGGCCACGCAAGGAAAACGCATGCACTCTATGCAGACCCACTGGCACCAGGGCTTTCCCCAACCCAGCACGAGTTCTTGTTATCTTGTGAAGAGATGCTCTGACAAGGATTCATTTTTCGAAAAAGAAAAAAAAAAAAGAATGGAATAATTGATTGCATGGGTCCTTCAATAGCCAATGGCACTTGACCCAAAGTATGCCTGCTATGGAAGTTTAAAAATGCTAAAAAGCAATACGACTAAGCAAAGTCAGTCACTCTTCAAAAAAGATAGTTTAGGAATAACAGTTTCCTCTTCAGCCTGGGCGATGCAGATTGGCTCAGACACTCTGAAAACTGTCTTAATCTCCCTTTTCTCAAGTGACCCGCCCTCCACTGGAAACTCCGGGCCCCATAGTTCCTCTAAGGTAGAGAGGGAACCAGCATTCTTACCACACTCTGTCCAGCATGTGCAAGTTAAAGCAAAGTCTACCCAAGCAGGGTAATTGGATAGAGACCTAATTATACACACTGAAGAGCATTTGAAGGCTACTAAACTTTGAATGGCCTTCTCCTAGGCAACATAGCATTGAAACATAGTACTTTCTTTTTTTTCTTTTTTTCCAAATCATTCATCCACTCTAGGCGCATGTGTTTCCTAGCATAGTTTTAATTAAATGAAATTTGTTAGGCCCATTATAAAGTTACTCTTGCCTGCAAAGTGAATTCTACAGTGAATCACTGATTGTTTGTCTCTTCTATGTTTTATTTATACCTTGAATGAAGAGGTGTGTATGCCTTTACCTTTGTAATCTCAAAGATTTAGACAGTGAAATCTCAGAATCTAAAAATGCTATAATTTGTCCATGGAATGTTATCAAATCATCATCAGAGTCATTTTCATTTACATGTGCACTATTCTGAAGATAACATTATTCTGAACATAACATAACATTATTCACTATTCTAAATATAAACATTTTTTTGTCAAACATACTAGAGTCTATTCTATAGAAAGATTTTTTTTTTTTTCGTGAACAGCAAACTTTACCCATTTGTCCTGCTCTATTCTCACTGTTCCAGGTGGAAACCACTTAGTTTTGTGAGTGAGGAGAGAGCCAGGAGAGCAGTCCGGAGCCTTGAGTTCTAATTTCTAAGATCCCAAGTAAGGTGCTTACTTTTCCCACGTGTTCTAAAATGAATCTAGCAACTAGATGTGCATTAGTGATTTCCCCCCCATATTATTATGTCAGATATTGTTTTGGAACAGGATGACCTATTTTGCTTTATTTGGTTTCTTTTGCTCGATACCCAGGCTAAGCAGAGACTGCTACCCCCTGCACCCCGATATGACCATGCAGTTAAGCAACGCGTGCCCTCTAACAGCCCTCTGTGACCTGTACCTGCTCCGGCTAGCCAGCTGTGAGCTGTCCCCTCTGAACTTCAGCCGTATTTGGTTGAGCCTCTCCCTGGGCCGTAACATGACTTACATTAACCTGTAATTCATTATATTCATATCTTATCTCACTGGTGACACTATAAACTCATCATAGGCAAGGGGTGAAGTTTCAGCAATTATTTTTTATGACTCTCAATGTCTAAAACAACGTTTAAAAACGTTTGCCCCAGCATAAAATATCCTGTGAAGAGAAGGAGACACTATTACCTAAATTATGTGAAGAACATGAATGGAGAGCATGTATAGAAGAGTAACTTACTTTGAATAGAACCTAGAGGTTTCTCTCCAAATGCCATGTCATAATGTCCCTTGACTTCTCTTTAACATTGACGCCTTTCATTTGTTTTTGTGCTTAGAGTTTCATAGTGCTCTCAGGTGTACTTCCCTTTATCATAAAGACTTCCCTGCCTTCGTAAAGCAGTGTGTGGGCGGGTATTTTCTCCATTTTGCAAATGGAGAAGTCTGGGAAGTCTTTTTATAAGTCCAAGTAGTGTACACACTTAGCTTCCAGTTGTCAGCCCCCTTGCTAACTCATGCACGAGCCTGCCACCTCGCCCTCACTGACATGCGGGTAAGCAGGCGTTTCTCAAGAGGGTGCCCGTGACAAATGAGAGTTTGGACAGAGAACTATGGAAAAGGGCCTCAAATCTTTCAACTTTACTATAATTAGCATCTCAAAGAATAGCAGAAAAATTCCATCTAGTTCTTTACAAAAGAAAGCAAGCCATCGCCACACAGTCGTTGACATGGTGGGGAGGGTCTGCAGTTCCACCTCCACATTAGGGGGCGCTGCCCGGATGGTGAAGTCCCCCAACTTCTCCCCTCGTGGCACTTGGCACAACTTCTTGGATGGGAGAGTCTGCCTTGCCTCTCCCGTCCATCTGCCAGGTGGAAGAAGTCTGCTCCCCTCTAGCACCTCCCTTTCTAGATGGTTCCATCTGAATACCAGTCTTCTGCCCTGTGTCTGTGCCCGTGAGGCTGGAAGACAGCAAGCCTCTTTAGTGATGGTGACGTGAGTCTCCAAAATGACTGACCGGGGACGGGCATGCACGACGTGTGAGGGAAGATGGGCACTGTGTGTACACTGTCTTAGCTCTTCCTCTCCACACCCCCGGAAGGGAAATCTCTAGGCCAGGGAACAGGAGCTCAGTGACATGGGGCCGCTCCCCCCAGGTTCCACGGGTAATAGGCCAAGTGGAACAAAGGCACAGAAATGAAGAACCAGCGAAGTCAGATCAACCAGGATACGGATGAGCTTTATTTCTGCAGCTCCCTGAGGCAAGCAAGCTGGCCTCGTGGTCTCCACATCGGTTAAATCAGGATGTGAAGCTGTTATTTAAATGCATGCTGATCTTTTCATAGAAAATGCACTGGCTCTAACCGGCTGTAGAAAATACTATTTGTAATCAAACTTATTTTCCCTACCTCTGAACTAATCAATAGTGAAAATGAAAACATCATCAGCCTCTTAGCTTTCTTAAATATTAATAATAAGTTTGTTTTGCTCCAAATAGCATACTGAATGTCTTATGATACAGTGATATTTTGAACTTTTCATGTTATAGACTCTTAAGAGTTTAGAGGTTCCTCCAAGTTCATTTAAATGGTTGAGTGACGGAGGCTCCACCATTATTCTTATGTGTCTTCTAACAACTTCTCTTTTCTAAGCCTTTGTTTTTTATTCAAATTTGATAGCTCAGAACCAAGAATGGTTAAACAGACTGTTCAAAGCACACCATTAGTTAGTGACAGGAAGCGAAGACAAGCAGAGCACCGGTCTATCAGGAAAGACCATGAGAAGAGACAGTGAGCATTTCGTTTGAAGAGCTACCTGGAACGTTGAGATGCCATCAGCAACTTATCCCATCTAAACTGTACCCACTCTTCAAATATCCACTTTCTCTGGGCTGTGAAACTGAAGGATTAATTTCCTTTGGGAGTCCAATTTGTAGTTGGTTTAGATATGGGGACAGTCACCATTCAGGGCATCTGTCTGTAGGTCTAGTACAATTCTCGATTGGTTTAGTTCTTCTTCCTATTTATTTTTGTTTGAGTATCGAGTGGAATCCAAAGGAGAAAGAAAAGAGAAAGGAAATAATCTCTCTCCTGCTGAGGCTCCATGGTCTGACTCCAGAACCTTTATTTTGTGAAAGTGAAGATTAGTGATCTTATCACATGAACAAACTGAAAAATGCATACCCTCCAATAATAACAGAAGCCACACTCCACTGATTTGTGTTTGTTTGTTTGGGAAGAGGCTCAGTTTCTAAGGAATGGGGTGGTCACACAGCTGCAGGAACAGGCGAGCCTTTGAGGTGCTTCTGTTTTATTACAGATGCGGCTTTAAGACATGAAAGTAGCTGTGTGAGGAAATCGGAGCTAGCTTTCCATGCAATTTTTATTTGGGTTTGCTCATATTAGTCACTATGGAAGGGAGGAAATCAAACAGTACAATGATTTGATCCTATAATTTTTTGAAAAGATTAAAAAAAAATTAGAATTCTTACAGATCCAGTGCCAGTGTCCCCCAGAAACCCCCCATTTGAGGACTTGTGTTGCATTTTGGCCCAGTCCCTAACGCGCCTACTTTATCGAGCCCGGGCACGTTGGCAGCTGCTGTGTCACTTGCCTGTCCTGCTGGCCATTAGTCAGCAAACGCACGTCTTTATTCTAGTCTGAGGTCTCTGGTTGCAGCCGAGGGAACACTGTGCAGTGACCCATGTACACAAGGTCTCAATGACAAGGTGCGTGGCGATACCTCATTCACCTTAGAATGTTCCAGACTCTTGCTTACGGGTCCCTGTGGGCTTTCTGCAGTAACTCCAAAAGGGACACATAAAAGTGACTGCCTTCTGCCTGCTAACATTCTAGTGCATCTCACAACAGCTCATTTTCATGGTAAGAAGTGATGTGGGCACGGCCACGATGCTGATGGTGATGATGGTGGTGATGATGGTGGTGATGGTGATGAGGATGATGGTGATGATGATGGTGACAGTGATGAGGATGATGGTGATGATGATGGTGATGATAGTGATGATGGTGATAATGATGAAGGTGGTGATGATGGTGATGGTGATGATGATGATGATGGTGATGATGGTGATGATGGTGATGGTGATGATGGTGATG
>PVKE010029505.1:0-20204 GCA_004027555.1 Craseonycteris thonglongyai | reverse complement strand
TCAGTGCATAGTTATTTCTATTTTACTTTTTGACAGATAGAGAGAGAGAGATAGAGACAGAGACAGTTAGAGAACCAAACTGTGGGAACTCCCCAGTTCAGCACGTGGGTCCTGCCTGGGCCGGAGCCGGGATTCGATCCTCGGTCCTCATGGCCTCAAAGCGAGCGCTCAACCCGCTGAGCCGTCCCGGCTTTCCCCTAGTATACTTTTTAAGGAATTAGAGGCACTTGCTGAAACTGTTTTGAGTTATACTGATACCTCTGTTTGCATGCCACTACTTGAAAAGTAGTACTTATGGATGAGATCCAGAACTAACCTGTCTTCTCACCTTGTATTCTAAGACAGTGGTTTTCAAGCTGATGGGGTGGGGTAGAGGATTAGGAGACCTAGATAGAGATTAAGCAAGTGGGGCCCTGGACTCCCTATTCTTCTTTATCAACCAGAATAGTAATAATACATTTTATCTATTTTATCATTTGAGGGGTTCCATATAAGATTTTGCTTGAAAAAAGTGTTCCAGTGTTTTAAAAGTAGTGTAGGAATATGTTCTATAACAGTGTTTCTCAAACTTAAAAATATAGTTACAGTCACACATGTTAAAATGCAAATTCCGGATCACTAGATATGGGTGTGCCCCTCAATTCTGAATTTCTGACAAATTTAGGTGTTGCCAGTGCTCCTCATCTGAGGGCCTTGCTGAAATAGTAAGATTCTAAGGGACCCTGTCCTGCCTTTCCTCTATAATGGTTGTTCTTAGCTGCAGATAAAGGATCTTCGGAGCTTTTTAAAATAAAATAAACCAGTCCCAGCCCTAGCCTTGACCTAGCTCATAATCCCTAGGGTGGGTCCATGCACAGGTATTTTTAATCCTGGTTAAGAATCACTGCTCAAATGCCAAGAGTACATCTTGCCATAACCCCCTTGGCTTCTTTAATAATTTTTTAAAAGAATATCTACTAGAACTGTATAGGTCTCAAGTCTTCCTAAATGTTAAAAGCCATAATTTTTATTTTATTTGTTCAAATAGTATTAGAGCTTACTTTGGTCACTAGTTATTGATCCACAAGAATTCACTTGGAAGTTTAATTATTTGTTTAATTAAAATTAAGGCAGATACTAACTTATGAGACCTCTGGGAAAAGAAGAAGGTCTACATTTGGTTTCTCTTCTCTCTTTGTTGACTTAAGTGAAGCAGAAGGAATTTTTGCTACAAGGCTCCAGGAAATTTTATCATATTGGTGGATCATTTCCTAAGCTTTTCCTAAATACCAAAAGTAGGTATCAGTGACAGATACCTTTGATTTCTACCAAGTGCCTAGTGTGTAAGGAAGGACTGGATGATGGTTAGTCTTTCTATCCCATAGCCCTCTATAATGTACAGGAGGAATGCTAAACATGATACAGTTCCCTATAAACCTCAGTAAAGTCATCCAGCAAGCAGTAACCATCAAGCAGTGGTCCTCAGACATGCGAGTGAACTACAGAGAGTTGGGGAATAACTGGGAATGTTTTGCCATCTTTAAAAGATATCTAACTCAGCAAATAGACAGTTTCTAATTAACCAGATCTTGGCTGCTGGCTTTGAAAAGAATATATTAAGCAAGGCTCTTAAGATGAATCTTAGAAAAACCTTTTGATGTTTTCATTGTTGAGTGAAGATAGATTTTTGTGTGTGTGGAGATCAATTTTTAAAGTAAGTTTTCAG
This sequence comes from Craseonycteris thonglongyai, assembly GCA_004027555.1. Lineage (NCBI taxonomy): Eukaryota > Metazoa > Chordata > Mammalia > Chiroptera > Craseonycteridae > Craseonycteris > Craseonycteris thonglongyai. The sequence goes on along the minus strand of PVKE010029505.1, from coordinate 18,499 downwards.
AAGTGCTGTGAGTACTGTGAAATCATTTGTTGTTAGAATTTCTGTATTTATTTTAACAAAATAGAATTGAATTGTATACTAACCTAGATGTTTTTAGGATCATAGGAAAACTGAACTAGGAATGGAAATAGGCAAGTTTCTTGAAACTAATAGTGGGAAGAAATTAGGTATTTCTTTCCAGATGAACATTTGAGTAAGTATCTTTTCTAAACAGCCTAAAATTTTTAAGAGACATCCAGAAATACCTTTAGTATAGCCAGAATTTGTGAATGAAAGAAATACTGCATTGCTTTTTTAGCTCAGTCTTTATCCTATAGTTGTTTTTCTATGACATGGCATGAGGATTATAGACATTATTCTTATTCTGCTTTTAACTGCTTTTTCCATGTCCATTTACTAGTTATTTTTGAGGCTATTTACTGAAATGGGATCTAAACTAATCTAAGCCTTCTGAAATCTTGATACTCTCCTAGGTAGGAGAGCAAAGGCTGAAAGCAGTAAACTAAAGATTCACTTATGTTGCCTCAGTAATGGGCTCTCTAACAGTATTGGTTTGATTATGGTCTAGGACTAATATCTCTGATGTTGTGCTAAACTTGTTGTATTAAATGACGTGAGCAGCAAGATCTATAAGAAGAGTCTTTCATCAGTACTCTCACTAAGGTTAGAAGTTGTGGTTTAAAAGACAAAGTAATACCTTTTCAAGAAGCCCACTTTTTAGTTAACATCCAAATCTGTAGGATGCCTGTCTATATAATCTCGTTATTCTGTTCTGGGTAGTAGGGTTACCTGATTGGATTAGCTGCCAAGGGGTAGTGAGCCTTTAAAGACCATCATCACGCTATCATTTTTCACCTTTCCCAAATTCTACCTAATCTAAAACAACCCTACTCTTCTGCCATTAACCCTGTTCCATTATAGGGCTATACCACTAAATGTGAACTTAAAGCTTACTGTCACTGAATATTTTCTGCCCCTCTTTGATTATCAAAGCCCTTTAAAAAGAACCACCTGGAGACAGAAAGAAATAGTAAAAAAAAGGTTCCAGAAGAAGTAACACCCCTTTTTATGAGCTGGGAAACTTAAAAAGGGGTGTTACTTCTGATGGACCCCATATAAAACACAGTGTGTGCCACAGTGAACTTGTCTGCAGTGTCAGCCAGCTTCACCTCATAGGTACCGTCGCCAGAGACCTCAGCCAAGCCATAAAGGCAGGGGTTTCCAACCTTTTGGCTTCCCTGGACCACATTGGAAAAAGAAGAATTTCTTGGGCCACACATAAAATATACTAACCCTAATGACAGCTGATGAGCTAAAACAAAATCTCAAAAAAATCTCATAATGTTTTAAGAAAGTTTGCGTATTTATGTTGGGCCACATTCAAAGCTGTCTTGGGCCTCATGCTCCCTGTTGACCATGGGTTGGACAAGCTTGCATTAAGGGGTTTTGGGCACTTACTGGCTCTAAGAATAGATTGCCACATACACTGCACCAGCCATACCAATCCTAGCAATGTTGTGTGCTGGACTACCCAGCAGGTATAAGTTATGAGAATATTGCAGTAAAAGAACATTTGGCCACAGAAAACTAATTGCTACAAACATCTCCCAAAAATAGAAATGATTGGCCTTTTTCAATAGGGAAAAGTTATTTTAGAACCAAAATAACTGTTGCATGCTGTTTCTTATAGACAGCTGTATTGAGTTTTTGATAATATATAGTTCCTCTACAAATGGACTTTTTGAAGTATCCATATAATCAGAGGTAAACAAAAAGGAAATCAGTGCTCATTTGGATATCATCTGTAAGAGGAATTGCAACTTCTAAAAATGGAAATACATCCTCTCAACTGTATCTCTTGAAGTCTTTGTTCTTAAAAGTTGTAAGGCCTCTTATATACATGATGTCAAGCACATTCTCTGTCATGGAAAGTCACCTTGTTTTATGTTCACTCTGACACTTAGGCCTCCCTTAGCAGTGATGCATGCTCTGCTGAGAAAAGGAAGCCTAGGCTATAAATTCAAAGACTTTGGTCAATAAGGATTTGCTGAGGAGAAACACATTAGAGCAAATGTTACTTAGTCCATAGCTGTGAGAAACATCTGGTTGTTGGCTGAATAGCCATTCTGATTTAGACATTTCCCTCTGTGGGGGAGCCGGGATGGCTCAGTGGGTTAAGTGCTCGCTTTGCAGAGGATCAAGTCCCGACCCCGGCTGTACAGACACATATGCTGAACTGGGGTGCGCTTCCCATGTGGGAGGCCCCCAGTTAGGTTTTCACTGGGGCAAGCTTCCCATGTGGGAGATCCCCTGGCCTGGTTCCCTCCCTGCACAGCCCCTGCCTACCTGTGTAAAATGAAACCATGTCGGGAAAACAAAAATGATAACGTACAACTATGGAGACTGCTCTGGGGTCAAAAACAATAAAAATAAATATTTAAAAGACATTTCCTTTTGGGGGATGTCAGGGTTGGTTGGGATAGTTTCTTTGTTTTTTCATGGAACCTACAGAAATCTGCAGGAGTAAGATTAGTTTCCAAGTTGAAATTGAAGGTAGCTATAGTCTTCAGGTTACCCTTGATTTTTACACACTAGCAGTAAACTCTTTTACAAATTAAATTCCTGTACTGTTAAGAGTGCTTTCTCCTCATTCTGGATATAATGACTTGCCCGTAATGTGGATGAGGTAGGAGGTGGGTAGATGCTTATGGGAATTGGACAACAGTAATTTACATCGAACTGATATCTTTTTACTCTTGATTGGCAGGAATATATGGTTTACAGGAAGCATACCTATATGAGGCTTGATGGCTCATCCAAGATCTCAGAGAGGCGGGACATGGTTGCTGATTTTCAGAACAGGTAATGTTAATAGGAATTACAGAAATCCTTGTTTCATTTTTCCTCTAGTGCATGAGGTGGTGAGTTTAAAATAAATACCAACACATGTCAGATTTTTATGTGACCATAAAAATATAGTTCTTGCCATTTTAAGAGGTAGCTAGGGGAAGCCGGGATGGCTCAGTGGGTTAGGTGCTCACTTTGCAGCCCCGGGGACCGAGGATCAAATCCTGGCCCCGACCTGTGTGGACCCATATGCTGAACTGGGGAGTGCCCCCAGTTCAGTTTTCACCGGGGTGAGACCCCGGCCCAGTTCCTGCCCTGTGCAGCCCCGCCCACCTGTGGAATGAAACTATGTAGAAAAACTGATGATGTACAACTATGGAGACTGTTCTGGGCCCTCCCCCTTCTCTCTGTCTCTGACTGTATCTCTCTCTCTCTCTGTCAAAAACAATAAATAAATCTTTAAAAAAAAAAAAGGTAGCTAAATCTACTTAACAACAGTTCAGATCTGTGTGTGTGAGAGGGAAAAATGAATACTTGGTGATTTTTGTGTTTGAAATCTTCTTGGGGAAGCCAGGATGGCTCAGGGGGTTAAGCACTCACTTTGCAGCCCCGGGGACTGAGGATCAAATCCTAGCCCCAGCCTGTGTGGACCCATTTGGTTCTTGGCCCCTGGATTGAGAGGGCTTGCCTCCCATGCAGGAGGCCCTCTGTCCAGTTCCTGCCCTGCGTGGCTCCCACCCACCTGTGTGGAACAAAATCATGTTGAAAACTGATGACATACAACTATGGAGACTGCTCTGGGCCTCCCCCTTCTCTCTCTTTCTCTGTCTCTGTCAAAAAATAAATAAATAAAATAAATAAATCTTTGGGGAAAGAAAAAGAAATCGGTGCCTATTTCTTTGGGCAACAAAAGAAATGATTTCTGAGTATGACCAAAGACCCTCCTTATGTGGCTAGTATGTATGTAGGAAAAAGTCCACAAGGCTTTATTCCTAAATCCACAATACCTTATAGTTGACTTTAATTTGTTTTTGCTTACCTTTGAGGTGTTTTTTTTTTAAATACCTTTCTTTTTCCTGCTTTCCCTCTAGTGTTGTAGTACAGCGCGGTGTGACAAATTGCAGTAGTGTGCATTCTATTCAGCTGGCACCTCTCAATTACAGTACTTCTACCTGATAATGAGCCTATGAAATTTCAAATACTGCCTGCTGGATGCTGATGGCTTACAGAGCCATAATTATCCTAAGTGCAGGTTCTCATTGTAATAAACAGAGTCTGGTTACTGCTCTCTCCAAGGAGAAAGCTAAGCTCTGCTAGTGACAGGTCTGCTGAACTCGACCCTTAATTTTCTTCTTTAAACCTGGAGAACTAAGGAATAGAGTGGATCTTAATGTTCTATAAATCAGAACACTGAATTTCTGGCCTTTAGTTGTGTAGTGTTAGTATTTAATTTTTTAATTCATTTCAGCTATAAATTTAACATAAAATAAAACCTTAGTTCGATATAGAATGCCCTCTGATTGAGAGTTTTTGCTATTGCACGATCCTTTACCATAGAGCACAGGTAAGGGGATATATCCTGATGTTTTGGTTTACAGTATATACTCAGGCCAGTAACTTCTAAATTAAAACTGGACATCTGAATTTAGGTGGCTGACTAACAATGGAAGCAAAGATCGGCTTTGGACCTGTTTTAGTTTGTTACCTTAGCCTAACTGTGTGGATGGCCTAACCTAGCTTCTTACCTAGCAGAAGCTATTGGCAGATTCTTACGTTGATTATTTGAAACTATAAGTATAGTATTGGCTCCTAGCCTAGCCCCCACCACATTGTTATGCCTCCAACAAGAAGAAGGTTTACCAACTGATCTTCATATTTTTCTTGATTCTGAAATCAAATGAAACATGTTTTACTATCTCCTTCTCCAATTAAGAGCTCCAATAGATAAGAATCTTATGTATAGGACTTATAGACTGTGTTTTCCCTCAGGTTGCCTGTATTTTCTCTAAGCATGCCAGCACCTCTGTGATACGGGTACACTGGTAGGTGGCATGCATGAGTTGAGTATTAGAAGAAAAGCCATTCAGTAATGAGTATTTCACCTGCTATGTTCGTGTTTATTTTCCACTAATGTGTTTGATATTGTACATTTGAGGATCTCATTAATGCAAAGCTATTTATTTTCTAGTAACAGTTGACATCATTATATATTAAAATGCCTACTGAGAAAAATTTGAGAGATATTTAATGAAAAAAAAAAAAAATTGGCCACAATTCCACATTTAACATTTTGATATGTCCTTCGTCTTTAATGTGTGTGTGGTTATATTTACATGTTGATGCCATTATAGATGTGATGTGTGTCCTGATTTCTTCACTATTATATCATAAGCATTTTTACGTATCATTAAAAAAGTTCTGGGAAAGCTGGGATGGCTCAGCCGGTTAAGGGCTCGCTTTGAAGCCCCGGGGACCGAGGATCGAGTCCCGGCCCCGGCCCATGCGGACCCACATGCCCTGCGCAGTCCTGTGCCCACCTGTGGAGTGAAACTATATGGAACACTAATGTCAACTACGGAGACTGCTCTGGGCCCTCCCCCTTCTCTCTGTCTCTCTCTGTCTCTGTTTCTCTCTGTCAAAAATCAATAAAATAAATCTTTAAAAAAAAAAAAAAGTTCTATAATCATTTTTAATGACCAATATATTCCATTACACTGAATGTACTATATACCACTTTTCTGTTGTTAAAATGCTGAATGAATATCTTTGTTTATGAAAAGCTTTGTCACCATTTTAGATTACTTTCGTAACATAGATTCAGACAAGGGAAATCACTGAGTGAAGAGATATAAACATTTAAGGCTGCATATTGTCAGATATCTTTGCAGAGAGTTCTACTGATTTAGATTCTAATCAGAGCTGTAATATGTTTACTTCTAATGATTTGGGCTTCTGAGTTGTAGAGCTAAAGCTGTTCTTCTAGCTGACCCGATTCCCAGAAAACTGAACTATGTGATCCAGAGCTCAGTATATTTTACAATGACCTTTTAGTGGAAAATATCAGTACTTCTACCTAATTTATGACTTCTAAAATCTCTTATATAACTTGTGAAGCAGTTACTTGAGCAATCCCAGTAGCACACAATTATTTTGAAAAACCTTAACTCTAAAACAAGCTTGTCCAATCTGTGGCTTAAATTTGTAAACTTTCTTAAAACATTATGAGATTTTTTTTTAAGATTTATTTTATTATTTTGACAGAGAGAGAAGAGGGAGAGCCCAGAGCAGTCCCCATAGTTGTATGTCATAGGTTTTTGACAGTTTCATTTCACACAAGTAGATGTAGAGCCTTGCAGGGTGGGAACCAGACCGGGGGCCTCCCTGATATGAACCACGCCCCTGTGAGCTAGGGACCTCCTATATGAGAAGCACAACCCCAGGCAGGAGCTGAACTCTGGGGGCCTCCCGCATGGCAAGCACACCGCAGTTCAGCATATGGGTCTGTATGGGCTAGGGCTTGGACTCGATCCTCGGTCCCTGGGGCTGCAAAGTGAGTGCTCAACCCGCTGAGCCATCCCAGCTTCCCCAAGAATTCTCTTGAGCCACACATAAAATATACTAACAGTAACGATAGCTGATGAGCTAAAAAAAAAAATATATTGCAAAAAAATCCCACCATGTGTGGCCCTCTGCCCACCTTTTGTAGAAGGAGACCATGTTGAAAGCTGATGGTGTACAGCTATGGAGACTGCTCTGGGTTCTCCCCATTCTCTCTGTCTCTGTCTCGCTCTGTCAAAAAGACAATAAAATACATCTTAAAAAAATAAAAGACAATTCTTCTTTCACTGTGGCCAAGGGAAGCCAAAAGATTGGACACCCCTGCTAAGAAAATAATATTTTCACTATTAAATTGTACTATTATCTCCTTAGTAAATATATCTTATTTTGCACAGCTTTTCTGGGAAATCTTACTTGAGCTTCCAAACCATACAACTGAGAATTACTTAGGGAGCAGTAAGGTTTTTTTTAGACTCATTGTTTGAATAACCCATCACTTTAACACCCTGAATCTAATATTAGGCAAAATGAAAAAACAGACTTATTTCTCCTTCTTTACATACATTATGAGCTAGACGATTAGAGTTGGGATCATGACTAAGAAGTCATCTACATTTCATGTATAGAAGTAAACTGTGTCTGTGCTGACTGTAAATTTATCAGGCAGACCCCTCCAAATGCAGGGGAAGAGTCCTCAAATTATAAATTTCAATGGCGGTAGTAGGTCAATATAGAGAAAAAGACAGGTGTTTTTGAAATTAAAAAAATCATGCCTTGCCAAATATTTTCATTATTATTAATGAAAAGACATCAAAAGAAAAAATTGTAGTTTCAACTAGAAAGCCCTGTGGCTCAAAGGTCAGCCAGATTAAACAAGAACTCCTATAAAAAGCCATTTACATTCCCTTCGTACAAGATTTATTTATGAGGGATTCTTCCAGGAAAGAGTCTGACTGAGACTAAAGACTGTTTGGCCAGGATGTCCTGACTGGGCAACATTCAGAACATGTGACTAGTGCGTGATTCTGGAAGCTATTCACAAGGTCTTTGCTCTGGGGTGCCTGGACCTTTGCTTCATTTCTTCATACCCCATGACATTTACCAAATGGAACCCCCCATTATCCGACCACTCAGATAATTGGAAAACATGAGAAAAAGTGGTGCATTGAGGATTTTTCTTTCTTGGTGTGAGTTTTGTAGAGTTCTAGTGCCATCTTTCATTTTGGCTCTTTCTCAGTCATTCAAGTCTTTACTGCAGGCAGCTACATGCCCAGTACTATTTGGATATTTTGGTGCAGAGTGGCCTCAGTAGGTCATTAACTTAAAGCAGAGTAAGAGCGAGACCTAGGCCTGTCTTCACCACATGAAAACCTGGAAAGTAGCTGGTCTCTTAAGACCTTTCCAACACAGATCCTGAGTTGAGATTCCTTTTCAGCCCCCTAGAGGGCACCCAAACCATCATGTTGCTTTCTGGGATTCTGTTTTCTTGGTTACCAGTAAGTTGTAGCCTCCAAAACATTATAATTCACCTTATAAGTACTGGATTTATTAAGTACAGAGGACTTCTCAGCAGTTTGATCCAGATAGCTTTGTTTATAAATAATCCAACAGTGTGATTCAGAATAGAAACTAATTTCTTTGATTTTAGCAACCCAAGGTTTTCATAATTTTTATTTTTCCATTATAGTATGAAAAAATTACATTGAATGCAACCAAATCTTGGTACTTACTATCTACTTCATCAGTAAAAGACATATTCTCATTACATATTTAATATCAAGGAACTTTTTTTTCCCACCATAGTTTTACATTGTGCTACTAATTTATTTTTGCCTAGATTTCTTTCACTAGTGTTTTTTCTATATATAGTCCCTGTTTGTAAATGACTGTCACATCTGGTACCTTATCTCTCTGGCTGTCCATACTATGGAAATGACCCAGTTTTCTTCCTCTATCTGTTTTTTTTTTTTTTTCTTTTAGTTCCCATCTGCCTTCTGTCTTCCTCCCTGTCCCATACCCATTCCCCAACCCTCACCCCATGCTCAGGCTCTGGAGTTCTTTAGGAATTATAAAAATATCCTTGCCATTGGGTGACTCCCATCAGCTGTCACATAGGTATTGGAGAGAAGACTCTGACACTCCATATCCACTAGAGGAGGAAAGAGTGATGTATAGGGCAGAGCAATCTTCTCAGGGCCAGAGTGGGAAGATTAGTATGCCCTAGAAAGTTCAGTTCGTATACGAAGACTTTTTGTAGTTAAGTATTTCTACTAGGATCTACCCAGCTTAGTAATTAACCAAGATGCTTATTTCAAAATAGTTCCTTCACTGATTTTCATGTTTGCTGTTGACATGTCATCAGTTTGTCACTTCAGCTGTATTCAGAGCATTTGATTTTACAAGGGCTGTCCAGAAAAAAATCCAGCCATAAATACTTCTTTTTCATATTACATGACTGGATACTTTCTGGACAGCCCTCGTATATCCAGGAAACAGACCTTTAGCAATTGGTGACTTTATCAAGTAAGAACAGCATAAAGCGGGGAAGCCGGGATGGCTCAGTAGGTTACGGTAAGCACTCACTTTGCAGCCCTGGAGACCGAGGATCAAATCCTGGCCCCAGCCCATGTGGACCCATATGCTGAACTGGGGAGTGACCCCAGTTCAGTTCTTGCCTGGGTGAGACCCCAGCCCAGTTCCTGCCCTATGCAGCCCCTCACCCACCTGTGGAGTGAAACTATGTGGAAGAACCAATGGTGTGCAACTATGGAGAATGCTAGATTCTCCCCCTTCTCTCTGTCTCTGTATCTCTCTTTCGAAAACAATAAAAATAAACCTTTAAGAACAGCATAGGGAAAGCTGGGATGGCTCAGTGGGTTAAACGCTTGCTTTGAAGCCCCGGGGACCGAGGATCGAATCCTGGCTCCAGCCTGTGTGGACCCACATGCTGAACTGGGGTGTGCTTCCCATGTGGGAGGCCCCCAGCCCAGGAGGACCCATATGCTGAACTGGGGTGTGCCCCCAGTTCAGTTCTCACCGGGGCCTATGTAGGAGGCTCCTGGCCCAGTTCCTGCCCTGTGCAGCCCTGTGCCCACCTGTGGAGTAAAACTATGTGGAAAACTAATGCTGTCAACTATGGAGACTGCTCTGGGCCCTCCCCCTTCTCTCTGTCGCTCTCTGTCTCTGTTTCTCTCTGTCAAAAATCAATAAAATAAATCTTAAAAAAAAACAAAACACACAGCATAAAGGGATGAAAGCATCCTGATATCAGTGTGTTTTCTTTTTTTTTTTTTTTTACTCAAACCCACAGAGTAATAATCATTTTACATTGGGATTTAGTACCTGTGTACCATCTCTGAAATTTCACAAAACAGTACTTAACTTTATGACCTATGATGTATTATAATATTCTCCAATCTGTTCTATTTCTTTAATTCATTCCTTTAATGTGGTTTAGATCCACCAAACTAATTTCATGACCAATGGTAGGTATGACCTGCAGTTTGAATGACACTAATCTAAATGAATTTCCAGTTGTTGTATTCCTCATAGTCATGAAAAAAAGAGATTAATAACTTGATTTAGAGGACTAAAGTTTGCTCACAGGTATACAGTTTCTTAGACATGTTCTAGAAAATAACATTGGGTGGCAGGGATGTGGAAATGCAAGATAATCTTAAACTATATGTTATCTGCAAGAACTGGGTTCAGACTGAGCCCCTAATTGTACGTGTACACATAGAGAAGTCGAACCCTGCTTTTTGTGATCTGGCATAGGCCCTGTTCCTAGAAGATAATTCAGTAAATATTTGTTGCCTAAGTGAATGACAGTGACAACTACTGGTTTATTTGTAATTCTCAGTTTCTGTAAAAGGACATAATGTAAAGGGAAACAGGGAGAGCTGGGATGGCTCAGCGGGTAAAACGCTCACTTTGAAGCTCTGAAAACCGAGGATCGAATCCTGGCCTCGGCCCATGCGGCCCCACATGCTGAACTGGGGTGTGCCCCCAGTTCAGTTCTTGCCGGGACCTATGTGGGAGGCTCCCAGCCCAGTTCCTGCCCTGTGCAGCCCTGTGCCCGCCTGTGGAGTGAAACTATATGAAAACTAATGTCAACTATGGAGACTGCTCTGGGCCCTCCCCCTTCTCTCTGTCTTTCTCTGTTTCTCCCTGTCAAAAATAAATAAAATAAATCTTTAAAAAAAAAAAAAGAGAAACAAAACTATATCTAATCATTTCTGTGTAAGTGCTGTATTGTAAGGGTATTCATTAAAAAGAACTGTATTTTTCTGTGTATAAGACGCACCCATGTATAAGACAATCTCTACTTTTCTAACCCAGCGTTAAAAAATCTATTTTAAACATAAAACTAAACACATATTTTTTAAGTATTCAAATACTAAAGCTTTATTTAGTAATTAGGTAATATTTAAAATATGTACCACTAACTTGACTTTTGTAGAATGAGACATTTGTTTTTTATTTTCGGACATTTTTATGGGCAAGTGCTCAAAATAATGTTCAGGCATTAACCTTTGCACCTGCGCAATTTCCAAAGCATTACCCTTTCCAATGGGATGCTGTCAGAGTTCTAATTGGTTTGTTCACCACCAGCCGCTTAAGACATCAGAGGTAACAAAGGCTAGTGATTGGAGGAAACTTGTTTGCAGAGACAACGTATGGGCAGTTTTACTACGCAACCGCAGGGTTCTCTCAACCAGTTACTCCTGTGTATAAGAGAAACCCCAGGGTTCGGTCTAACAGTTTTAGACAAAAGTATTGTCTTATACATGGAAAAAATGCAGTACTTTATTTCTAGCCTGTCTTCGTGGAGTGATTCTAAGTTCAACTCAATACGTACGTAGAAGTCATGACCTGTGTCTTAGTCCTGACCTCAGTTCATTTTTCTGGGACTGACCTTATCTGAAAATGAGCACTTTAAAATTATAATAATTAATTCTCAAATTACTGGAAGTCATAATTCCTGGAGGAACACTAGGAAATACTGACTTATTAATGTCTCCTGTATGAACTAGGAATTATTTGACTTGTGAAAAATGTGAATATTATATAGAGAGGCCTCTACTTCCATGATAACATACTTTTCTTTTAAATTTGCTACATGTTTATAATTATATTGCCTATCCTTCAGTGTTAGTGTACACCAAAAGTATATCTGCAAATTGAAAGATAACCATGATTTGATCTCTCCAATGGAGCACCTTTGTACAGTGTGTTAAAGAAATGTTAGATCAGGCCTGGGAAACTACCAGAACTTCCTGACCCTACATGTTGTTTTCTATTCAGAGGTCCCTCTCTTATGCTACATGTCATTTTTCCTCTTAACATATCCCTCCCTTTTCTGCAGGAATGACATCTTTGTATTCCTGCTAAGCACACGAGCTGGAGGACTGGGCATCAATCTCACTGCTGCAGATACAGTAAGTAATGAGAGCACATTACGCTGGATATGTAGGTTTTCTACTATAAATGTATCTTTCACTTGGTATTACATTTTGCTTTATGGAACAAACTTTTTATTTATTTGCCTTCTGTTATGTTAAATATAGTTGTTGTGCTTTGCCTGAAACTAGAATATTTTAGCTTTCCTTTTGGACTTTATCTATTCTGTTGAAATAAGTTTCTTATGCATTCATTCAACAAGTATTTTGGTGAATGCCTACTATGTGTCTAATACTGTTCTAAACACTTGGAGTAAGTCAGTGAATAAACTGGAAAAAAATCAACTAGATTTGTTTGGGGAGCTATAGCTAAACAAATTGAGAAGGACTATTTTATTACAATTAAGCATTAATTATTTCATCATAAGAAAAACTCACATTTTTGTATCCCAAACTTCAAAGGGTGTTTGGAGATCAATGAAATTGATAATTAAAAGAAAATAAAAAAAGACATTTTATCTAATTACCCTTTCATACCCAATCTCCTTGGAGAAATACTTCAGCATCTAAAAGGGAGAAGAAAAGAACGTTCCTTTTTAGTATCAGAATTATTCCCAGTATTCAAATATGTTTAATAACAATTTTGGTAATTTTGACATTAAAATGCATAAATGGGAAATTATTTTATAGAGGCATGACTCTAAAAATGTCATTTTATGTAGCTGTTATTATGCCTCTCTGTGAAATACAGACATCAGAATCTCCTCAAATGTGAGGAGGATGCAAACTCTGGAGAGTCATGGAAAAACTAGATCCCATTTCCCAGCCTTTACCCCTAGGCTGTGCCACTCTCTCCTTATTCACTACTATACCATAGAACTGCCTGCTTTCAAGAATGAAAAACAGATTCTGTAAAATCACTAAGTAGAATATTAGCCATAGGACTCAGCTGTACCTGTCTTTGCATCTAAACCTCTTCAGCCAGTTAACTAGTTTGGGACAGGGCTCCAGGACCTGAGGATCACTGGGACATAGCTGGGTAGAAGCTGTATCTTACATGCACATCATTGGCCTCATTCATCTTAAGAGAAGGCTGTCATTGATGGTAGGTGCTGTTCTTGTGGGTTCTCTGATGTGGTTCTCACTTGGTACCACATCAGACAGCAGAAACTTAACTTTCTCTCTTTCCTTTGTTTCTCTGTAAGCATTCCTAACTTAGTCATACTGTCAGTGCGAATACTAGAGTCATCACTTTCTCCTAGCTGCTCTTTTGGAATCTAGTCTTAGCCCTAGCCCCATACCTACTGTTTGTTTATACCCTTCTTTACTAACCATGCCACTTTCTTGCTTAAAACTCTTCAGGGAGTCTCCATCATCTTCAAGATAAAATACAAGCTCCTTTATAAGGCGTACAAATACAAGGCCCTTCATTTTATGGCCTTTATTTCCTTTTGCAGCCTAACTGCCAGACTATTTCCTCTTCTAAAATTTATGTTCCAGAAATAATGATTGACTTGTAGTTTTCCTGAACACACCATACTGTATCACACTGTTGCACAAGCTGTTCCGTCATCATAGATCATTCCCCTGGATGCTTCTTCCTCTACCTGGTATTACAAATTTCAAAACCCCATTCATGATCAGGGGTTGCTGTGTTATATGGGCTGATAAAGCTTCTCTGATAAGGTGACATTTGAGCCAAGATCTGAAGAAAGGAAGCAAGCCAAGCAATGTATCTGGCAGAAAGAAGAGCATTCCAGGCAGAAGAGATAAGTTCAAAGCCCCGAGGTGAACATGCTTGGCATAATCAAGCAACAGCATACAGCCCTATGTAGGTGGAAAGAATGAATGAGGGAGGGGAGAGTGATATGAGATGAGTGTTGCCAAATCAGATCATGTCATATAGGGACGTAGTAGACCATGGTAAGGGTATTGAGATGGGATGCCACTGGAAAGATTTGAACAGAGTACTAACATGATTTGGCTTGGGTTTTAAATGTGCCCCTCTGTGGCAGTGGGAAAAGCTATAAGGAGAAAGGTAGAACAGGAAGTTCATTTAGGAGTTAGCACAAGGTGATGGTGACATGGACAAGGATTGAAGCAGTGGAGGTAGTGAGAGATAACTGGAATCTGCATGTATTTTTTTTTTTTTATTGATTTTTGACAGAGAGAGACAGAGAGAAGGGGGAGGGCCCAGAGCAGTCTCCATAGTTGACAGCATTAGTTTTCCATATAGTTTCACTCCACAGGTGGGCGCGGGGCTTGCGCAGGGCAGGAACTGGGCCGGGAGCCTCCCACATAGGCCCCGGCAAGAACTGAACTGGGGGCACACCCCAGTTCAGCATATGGGTCCGCATGGGCTGGAGCCAGGATTTGATCCCTGGTCTCCGGGGATGCAAAGCGAGCACTTAACCCACTGAGCCATCCCATCTTCCCCATGTGTATTTTTTAAGGCATAGCCAGTGGGGTTCGTTACTAGATTGGATGTAGAACATGTAAGAGGTATGAAAGAGAACTCCAAAGTGTTTGACCCAAGCAGTGGGAATGATGGAGATACCAGTTACTGAATAAGGGGAAGATTGGGACAGAGGCAGACGGTACAGGTTTGATTAGAGAAACTGAATGTTTGATTTGGTGTTAAGGTCAAGATTTCTGATAGACATTAGGTAAGTGGCAGTGTCATCCAGGCAAGAGGGTCTGGAGTTCAGGAGAAATATGAGAAAGATTGGGACTGAAAACATATTTTAGAATCATCAGGTCATAGATGATATTTAAAGCCATGAGGCTGGATGAGGTCACCTGGGGAGGTCTAGCATAAGTTCATTTGATTAAAATGTATGAAGGCTGGGGAAGCCGGGATGGCTCAGTGGGTTAAGCCGGGATGGCTCAGTGGGTTAAGCACTCACTTTGTAGCGCCGGGGACCGAGGATCGAATCCCGGTCCCGTCCTGTGCGGACCCATGTGCTGAACTGGGGAGTTCCCCCAGTTCAGTTCTCTCTCTGTCTCTGTATCTCTCTCTCTCTCTCTCTCTCTCTCTCTCTCTCTCTCTCTCTCTCTCTCTCTCTCTCTCCCTCTCTCTCCCTCTCTCCCTCTCTCCCTCTCTCCTCCCCCTGTCAAAAACAATAAAAAAATTCATTACACATAGCAAAGCTATTTTAAAAAAATAATAATAAATAAATAAAATGTATGAAGGCTTTCCTTCTTAGCCTGCCTATCTTGAGTTTGGTCTGTGGTTTCTAAAGAAATAGTTCCCTAGTTGTTCATTTGAATGGTCAATAAAACAAAGGGGGATACCGGGATGGCTCGGTGGGTTGAGTGCTCGGCTTGCAGCCCCAGGGTCTGAGGATCAAATCCCGGTTCCAGCCTGTGTGAACCCATATGCTGAACTGGAGTGTGCCCCCAGTTCATTTCTCACTGGGGAGAGTTTCCTATGTGGGAGGCCCCCAGTTCTGCTCCTGCCCCAGGAGTGCTTTTCCATGTGGGAGGCCCCAAGCTCTCTGGGACATACCTCCCATGTGGGAGGACTCCAGCAGGTTCCTGCCCTGGACAGTCCCCAACCCCCGACCCAGTTCTTGCTTTGCACAGCCCTGCGCCCACTTGTGGAATGAAACTATGTAGAAAACTAAAGCCATACAGCTGTGGAGACTGCTCTGGGCCCTCCCCCCTTCTCTCTGTCTCTGTCAAAAACAATTTTTAAAAAGGCAGATTTGAGGGCAGGATTTGCATCATACTTCCAGTGTTCACATAGTTTGCCCTATAGGGGCAAGGAGCTCCTGCCAGTCACAAACCAAAATAGGCCTCTAACCTATAGCTAAAGGAATAGAAATAGGAATTCCCTTTTCATGCTGGGGACTAAAGGAAGGCTCTGAATATTCTGAGTTCCCAATTCCAAAATAATTTACATTTAATTTTGAGGGGAGGACTTGGGGACTCACTTGTAAATTAAAACCTCCTGGAATACTCCTTAAAAAAATAAGACACAGATTGAAATTAATTTATAAGTTATACTTTGTGTGAAGTCAGGTTATACTTTCTATGTGTGTATATTATTAAAGAAATAATAGGCTTAACAGCTTGCCTGGTACTTTTCCTTTGTCCTAAGATTTATTTAGCTTTGAAAGATCCCCCGAACCATTTATGGACAAGGAAGAAGTTAGTTAGCCTAAAATGCCAGGCAGAACTCAAGGTCTTATGATTGAGAATGCATATATAAACATGTATTTGTAAACTGGAACTCTGGCCCACTCTTTTAGTAAAAAAAACATGATTTTTGCATATGGTAAATGGCTGCTACCCCTTACTATGTATGCTCTTTGCATATTCTTCCTAAAGTAGGGATCTCTTTACATTTGACTTGTTTAGTGATGGGTTGTTATAAACTGCATTTTTGTTCTTTTTTTTTGTTTCTGTGTCAGGCCTGTTTTAAATACTTATGTGTAGAGAGAAAATGAGCTTCTGTCACTTGGTATCAATGTGAGAAGTCCTATATCCTGTGAGACAACGAGGGACAGCTTTCAGCCCTCCCAAGAGAGTGAACTTCCACCCATTCTCTGGGGTGGAGATGGATTTCACACAACAGGCGTGGTCCAACTTTTTCCAGTTCTTCTTTTTAAAATTTTTTTTTTACATTTCAGTCCCTCGTCTCCTGAAACTACTTCTCATTGACCTATATAGATAGCTAGGTACCTCTACCCCATCTGAACTCTTACTTCTCCCTTGGCATTCCTGTATTGAAGTTGGTGTTTACAACTTTATGAAGGTGCCGACTATTAATATACTTCCCCTTAGTCACTGCTGGGCCACGCTTTGTAGATTGACTTGCTTTAATCTTGCCTAATTAAGTCAGTTCTAATCATTTCATTATTGTTTGTTTTTCTTTAAAGTGTCTTACTGAGTTCCATAAACCTGATTACCAACTATAGGTGTCATTTCTGTCTCACCACGGTGGTCATTGTCTCCCCAATTCCCTGCTCCAAGTTCATGTCATCATTGCTTCTGTGTTTATTTTATTGTCAAATTAGAAAATAGCCATACATGCAGCTTGGTTTTTAGTTCTCTCACTCTTGTTCTTATTTTAACTTAATAGCTTATATTTAATAGTCTTTTTCCCTGGGTATTTTTTTAAATAGAATCTTATTTGATTATCTCTTCCTCCCAAATTCTTAACCTCTTTTTAATTCATTTAAATTATAGGTAGCCACAAAATTTGGAGAAGGGGGGTTTGAAGCTAAATTGCAAACCTATCTCTTTAGGTTTTAATCTTACTATTTATAAGCTGAAAAGAACCCAAGTTGAATTAGGTTTGGTTGCCACTGAGACTTTCAGGGGGAAAAAAAAGGTAAATGTTAAGGATGCACCTATAAAATTATTCATAATGTAGAACTCTCCATTATGAAATATGAATTCATGCTGAACCATTGCCTCATGCTTAGACAAGGTACCATATTTTGAGTCTGACATCAACTCTCATTTTCCACATATGTAGTTATTTTTATGTATGTGTTGGGGAAGTAATGTTTCCCCTAGTCCAACTGGCAGTCTCCTTTTCATTAACTGCATTTTCTCTTCCCTTGTTCTTGAAGGTTTAAACTGGATTTTCTAGAATTTTGTATATCTTGTTAAAGCTCCAAAATATCCTGTGGTTAGGTTTGCTGTGCTCTTCTACAAGTGACAAGCATTGTATACTTCTTCTATATCCTAGGCCTGTGGATACTGTGAATCAACAATAAGCTTTCACAATAATTTTTTTCTTTGGCAAGCAGTTTATCATTTTCTTCCTGAAAATTCTAACCTATAATAAAAGTTGAGGGATTATACCTCATATAAAAAGCAAGACTCAAGGTGCACCAGTAGGGGTTCTTATTAGTACAGGCAAGCACATTGAAAATGACTGATGCCTTTTGTTCATCTTCACCCAAAGTCTGAATTTCACAGAAAATGGCAGAAGTGTTACCTCCATTTTTAAAAGAGAAAACAAATAAATTTACTTAGCAGTAGTGTTAATCAGTTGGAAAAGTGTCATTGAAAACCAGTTTCAAGAGAGACAGATCACTCTTCAGGTTATATTTTTAGACTCTAGTTTTGATTAGTCTCTAGAGATTCTAGTATCAGTTGATCAGTGTCTATGGAATTCTACTTTGCCCTGATGGATGGTGTCTGTCCTTGAGTAAGACTAGACAG
The DNA here is from genome assembly GCA_004027555.1 of Craseonycteris thonglongyai. Taxonomy (NCBI): domain Eukaryota; kingdom Metazoa; phylum Chordata; class Mammalia; order Chiroptera; family Craseonycteridae; genus Craseonycteris; species Craseonycteris thonglongyai. The sequence continues at coordinate 512 of PVKE010029505.1, read as the reverse complement.
AAAGATGATTTAAATAGTGTACATGAGATAATTGAACACTCATAGAAGATAGTGATTAAATAGGAACTTGGACCAGGATAGGCAAAGGAAAGGTACAGGCTGTGGGAGGAGACTGTTAGGATTGTGAGCTCAGGCCAGTCTTGTCCTAATTTATAAGATAAAGGAAGTACATAGGGTTTTTGTGAAAATTTAATGAGTACCAGACATATTGTGCTTGACAGAATTTAGCCATTATTATTTACAATAGGGATTGATGAGAAATAGGAAAAGGAGACATTGTTATAGGCAAGAGAAATCAGGGAGGCCTTCCTGAAAATGGTGAAGTTTGAACTGAATCTTTTTTTTTTTTTAATATTATTATATTTTATTGTTAAATTTAATGGGGTGACATTGGTTGGTAACAATCAGACAGTTTCCCAATGGACAACTCCACATCACATCACCCATGCATCACATTATGTGCCCAGCTCCCAGAATCAGGTCCCCCTCCAACCTGATATATCTGGTGCCCA
>PVKE010029504.1:0-20206 GCA_004027555.1 Craseonycteris thonglongyai | reverse complement strand
AATTAGGTTTATGGTGTAGCAAGGATAAATGTTGAAGAATCATATGACTTTAAATAAAGATTGTATATTATCACTACATAATTTTAGTATATAGTAAATCTTAATTTGATATACACAAAAAGCTGTTGCAGAGGTTCTCAAAAAGTTTAGGGGCACATTGTATTATAAGAATTTGCATCTTTTTTTTATTAATTCTGATGAATTCTTGGCCCATATGGCTTTTATTGTCCAATAAAAATTGCAAAATGGGAAATTCTGATTGGTTCACAAAACATAGACCTTTTTGCCAACCAGATTTGATGACCATTCAAAGCTAATATTAGCAATAAAAATACTTTATTGTTTTCTCTTCTCAAAATTAAAATATAAAGTTATAATTAGGTGTTCTGTATTTCCTATAAAAGTCAGACAGTGGTGGTATTTTTTTTTCTTTGCATGGTTTATGTTTATTTCTAGAATTTGCCATCTGGTAAATGGTGTGAGTTAATCTCAGAGTTGCAAGTACCTCAGATGTTTCATATAGAATTCACTATTCATGTATCTCATATTTGTATTTGTGAGTATATATGCAATAAACTTGTTGTAGTTCAGATATTTAAAATAAACCCAGAGTTATTCTTTAATGTCTTTCTTCTAACCCCTCCTCCTACCCCAAGGCCATAGAAATACTTTTTTTTTTTTTTAATAATGATGGTTTATTTCTTGTTCATGCTATATGTTTATAATGTGTTAATGGATGTGGGGGCTCTTTGTGTCATTGACTCCACTCAGGGACCCAGGTGAAGAGAAGCACTATATCTGTGCTTCCACATTTGGCAAGGGAGGAAATATGGATATGACATATGCTAGGACATACATACATGTCCTCAAAGTAGCTCTTAACAGTTGTGTGTGGAATTGTGTGGAAATTGGCTAGCTGATTTGAAAATGTGTATGAAAATTACAAAGGGTCAAGAAAACCAAGACAGTCTTGGAAAAAGAATAAGGTAGTAGAATCGACTCTGCTGGATATCAAGACTTTAATGTAGAACTATAGAGATTTAGACATATACTGTTGGCATAGGGATAGGCAAATAGACAAATAGATTTGAAAAGAAGAGTCTAGGAACAGAACCACACTTGGAAAAATAATGGTCTTCTCAACTAATAGTCCTGGGTCATTTAGCTCACCATATGGAAAAAAAATGAAACTGATCCTTGCATACGTCAAAATCAGTTATAAGGTGTTTTTGTTTGTTTGCTTGTTTGTTTTAACTGAAATTGGTCTCAAGCATAGTGCGAGGTAGTGGCGAGGTTTAATTCAATGAGTTGATTAGATCAGTGATGGAACATAAGTTATCGATCAACTTTAGTAGTATATTGCCAGAATCTCAGAAATCTCTCGAGGGCATCTTGACAATCATTTCCTCTCTGTTCTCCAGAAATAACTATTATCCTGAACCCCAGCACTGTGGTTTGTGTTTACTTGTTTTTGTACACAATACAGATAGAATTATATAGTACTCTTCTCTGTATTTCTTCTTTCACTCATTATTATGTTTGTGACATTTATGTGTTGGCTGCAGCTGTAGCTTTAAGAAGTATAGACTTATGCTTCACCTCCTTAAACTTGGAGTATCCACATAAATTATTTGGAGTCGTTCTGCATGGGAGATTTATCTGTTCTCTTCCATTTATTTATTTAATCATTTCTTTATATCAGTATGTGCTCATGGGTATTTCTTTTATACTTTGGGTTATAATCTAATACTACTTCATTTTGTTGAAATTATTCCAGCTTTGGCCATTGGAAGCCTTTCAGTTGACTGCTATCTCTCTTTGACATATGCCCATCATTGTGTTACTGGCTTTATGCTTTGGGCAGATTCCTAGGATGAGATTAGCAAGGTAACAGATTTATTTTACGGGCTCTGAATATATATTACAAAATGCAGAATTGTTCTCAGGAACTTTGTCCTGATCTCTATTCCCTCCAGCCAGGTGGAAGACACCACTGCCACCAACTCTTATCAGGATTGAATAGTAGTTTTCCAACTCATTTAAAAAACAAACAAATAAATAAGCAAACAGAAACCCTTTCTAATTGGATAGGTAGAAATGGTTTCATTTTGATTTGGTTTGCATTTAATTATTAGTGAGGATGTGCAGTTTTCACACATTTATCATTCTTTCTTTGGTGAATTTATTATGCTTGATAAAGTAATTGACATGGATAGGAAATGGCAAATTGAAGTTGTAGAATTACCCACATTTTCAAAGTATAAGGAGATTCTATTAGTCACAGCCTTTAATGATTAAGAAAATATATTATGCCTAATCTTAATATTAAGAGAGGGTTTTGCTTTAATTAATGATAATTTCCTTGCTCTGTAAGACTTATAAATACCAGTCAGAGACAGCTACTTAAAATATAAGTATTTGAAATAAGTGAAACACACATTATAATCTGAAGAACCATTCTTTTTAATCTAAAATTCCCATTTTATTATTTACTCACTTGAAAAGAAGTAATAAATAGTATTTCTCAAACAGCAAGCAAAGTGTGACTAGATGAGAAATAATGAGATAGTTTCATACAAAAACCTCAGAGTGTACTGATGAAATTAGAAGGTAGAAGAGATTTGGGTAGGAGTGCGGAGTGGATGGACAAGGGAGTGGAATGGACAGTTAATAACTGTAGCCAGGAGAGTAGAGTTCAGAGTTTAGGAAGGCCTTGGAAGTTCAGTAAACCCTTTGAGAGGTCCTTTGGTAGCCCACTATAAATTAAGAGTTCCACATGCCTCTGTATCCAGGTTCCCACTCCTGAGGTTCTGTAGTTCTGGGAAGAAGCGGGCAAGCTGAGTTCATGAGAAGTTCACAGCCTGGCATCAGATAACCTGGTGTCTTCTGAGCTATCTTTGGGAATCATGAAGAGTATTTGTCTGGGACCCAGATTATACCACGGTGGATGCAATTAGATGCTATTACGATGAATATGAGGATTTTTTTTTTTGCATGCTTCAATACAGAGGAATTGCTGAAAGATTCAGAAAGTCCTTGCTCAATGTTGCATTTGCTTGGATTAAAGTCCATAGGTTAGGTTTGTGGAAAGATTGGTTTGGATTGTCCTTGGGGTGTGGGAATGAGGGTGGAGGCTAGGAGGTAAGGGGAATGAAGTAAATAAGTCTAGCTTGGTAGGAGAGCCAGGATCCTGGTACAGTATAGCTCATAATCCTGTGAAATAATTACCAATCATTGCCTTATGTTTTGCATGTTTATAGGTATTTTGGAAGGGGAAAAACAAATTAAAACTTTGCACTGTCAGTATTTTGAAAATAAATGCTTTATATTTAAAAAATAATATATGCTTGTAAAACATCCGAGCAAGACAGGAGAGTATGAATTCCTTCCAACCCCTACCATCCATCATTTATCTCAGTGACAACTGCTTTTAAATTTTCATGTATCTATAAACATATACATTGTTTTATGTAAAAGGAGTATATCATCTATGATCTCCTATAGCTCACTCTCTTCACCTCATGTTTATGAGTTGGATATTCTCTACGTCTGTACATTTAGCTCCCTTCTGTCCAAAGCTGTGGTCTTTCATGTATGCAGTACTGTAATTTGTTAATATTCTAAGTATGATATTCCATTAGTTTTAAATTTGTTTTTGTTTTGCAATTTAAATAATGCTGCAGTGAAATCTTAAATATGAATGGCATATTCCCATAAGAAATCCCTGGGTCAAAAGCTGTTTTTGAGAGCAGCCCACTCAGGCCACTTATCTGAGATGGTTAGGAGTGATATTTCTTTCAGCATTGTGGATATTCACTCACCTGCCATTCAGGTTATGGATAATAATTCACTTTGGCAGAACACTTGAACGTTTTCAAAGTCTTCTGTGTCCATAGCCTCATTTGCTTCTTACCAACCACTGATCAGTGTATGGACTGGTTTTATAACCCTGCTTAAGATGAGGGCCTGAGACACAGAGTGACTTCTAACTTGTCTGTGGCTAGACCTTACCTGGGTCTCCCCATTCCTAGCCCAGTGTTAGTATCTTTGGATACTAGTATCCTTTGAAGTTATGGGCCCTGTAGTAGGAAATATTCTTTGTGTTCAATGGGAGGACCTGCTATGTCTTCCTTTTTCTGTAATTCTAAGTTGACCCTGATTTGTTTACTTCTCATTCAGAAAAGATTGAAACTCAGCAATTTTCTAGTATGTTTCCCATTGATATATGATAGTATCTTCTGTTAATGCATGTAGATTTTTAATTGCAAAAAGACATGACACGTCCATGGCTCTTTGTGTACATCATTAAAAAATTTATTTGGTAAAACCTACGTAGCTTTATCAGTTCCTTTAGACTGCTTCTTTCAGAATATAGTTGAAAGGTCTTTATGTATCACAACATGTGCTTTACTGTCCTGAGAAGGCTGGACAAATCTACTCACAGTATTTCTTATCCTTACTGGCTATTCTGTGAAAGGAGAGTTTGGTGACTCCTGCATCCATCCATTCATCTATTCATTCAACGAGTGGTAACTACCGGTAACTGAGTGCCTGGTGTGATCCAGGCATGTTCACAGCTAATTTTGAGAGGTGTAGACTGTAAAGTCCACTGGAGGGGAGACCCCTAAGGTCCCAGAAAGCTGGAAAATGATGATGGAACCCTACAGAATGGAATCCTCCTGCTAACTCAAAAGAAGGCTAATTGATTTTGAATTGTCAGGGATCAAAGATGAGAAGTGAGATGTCCCCTCCCCTGTCTCCCTATATTATGACACTAAATGCCCACCCCTACCTAGCCTAGATTACCTAACAGTTTGTTCTGTGCACAGAATTTTGAGAAAGAAGAGCCTTCGTTATAGGTTTTCTTTGCATTAATAAAGTTATATTACCATCACAGAGTGCCTACATTGCTTGTGACATTGGATTTACTCTGGTGTGTATCGGTATACATGAGAAACACAAAAACAGTCAGAAAGAGTAAGGAGTGGGGAAAGAGAGGAAATAGGAAGGGGTGAAGACATTTCAAGATAGTATGAAGCAAATTTGTTGTCAGAGTAAACTTAGGGAGTCTTCTCTTTACAACATTTTTAAAAGAATTGTGTTAATTATCATATGTAGGCAACTCCATAATATATAATATTCCTGATGTTCTAGGGATCAAATAAAATATTTTTATGATAGGTTACATGCTAATTAAAATTGGGACTTGTGAGTGACACATTGACCATAGGAAGACCTGTTGGTGTTCTGACACTGTATTATATGAATATTTAGAATTAATCATCTTTAGTGTCACTATCATAGAATGAATTATAGAACTGTAGAGTTCAAATAATTAATAATTCTTAACATCTTTCTCTAAGTGAAGCTTAATTGACTATAAGGTTCTCACCATGGGAAGTTAGAGAAATGTCCTCGAGTCTCTGTGTTGAGGTAGAAGTGTACAACATAATGATTAGACATTTATGTAACTTAGAAAGTGATCACCCTGGTAAGTCTAGTACCCACCTGACACCGTGCATAGTTATTACAGTATTATTGACTTATTCCCTATGCTGTACTTTACCTCCTTGTGACTCTTTTGTAATTGCCAATTTGTATTTCTTAATTCCCTCAACCCTTTTTCACCTATCACTCAACCCTTCTCCCATATGGCAACCATCAAAATGGTTTCTGAGTGTGTTTCTATTTTGTTTGCTTATTTTGTTTTTTAGATGCCACATATAATTGAAATCATATATTTGTCTTTCTCTGGCTGCCTTATCTCACTGCTCACAACACCCTCCAAGTTCATCTATGTAGTCACAAATGTAGGCAAGACTTCATTCTTTCTTATGGCTGAGTAATATTCCTCTATGTACCACTCTTTATCCATCATCTACTAATGGACACTTAGGTTGCTTTTGTATCTTGACTATTGTAAATAATGCTACAGTGAACATAGAGATGCACATATCTTTTTGATTTTGTGTTTTGTGTTTCTTTGGATAAGTATTCTGAAATGGGATTGCTGAATCATAAAGTAATTCAATTTTTCATTTTTTGAGGACCTTCCATACTATTTTCCATAATGGCTGCACTAATTTGCAATCCCACCAGCAGTACATGAGGGTTCCCTTCTCTCCACATCCTCACCAACACTTATTGTTTGTTGATTTATTGATGACAGCCATTCTGACGGGTGTGAGGTAATATCTCATTATGGTTTTAATTTGCATTTCTCTGGTGATTAGTGATGTCAAGCATGTTTTCATATATTTATTGGTCATCTGTTTGAATGGGTTTATTTCCTGATCAGAAAAAGCCAGTCAAAACCAAGATGGTGACCAAATAGGAGACAGTGGCATCTATGGGAAAGTGGGGTTTGGGGGACATAGGCTTCAGAGCCAGGTGGGTGAGATAGCCTGGGGAGGAGGAAAAGATGTGAAGGCCCAGAGTGGCAGGTGGGTGGGAAAGGTTAGAGGATGAGAAGTTGAGGGAGCATCTGCCCATTGGCTTCTGTTTCTCTGTGACCCAGGAACTGAGCTCCTGGTCTCATACCCCAGTCCTGCCTCTTGGTGTCCGTAATGTCTCTGTCCTCTCAGGGGGAATCTGTGTTCTCTTTCAGATAATGAAGATGTTTTAGTGTCTTTATTTCCTTCTTCCCTGTCCTCTTTACCCAGAGACTCATAGCTAAGCTGATGAACTTCCCTATGCTAAAACACATCATTCTCATTTTCAAACAGGGTCTCTTGTCCTTTTGGTAAGTTAATTCTTCCATCTGTGTTGTCTATGTGGAAGACTCTAATGGTTGACCTGTCTGATTAGGCATCAGAAGGCATTTGAAGACATGCATACCCCTTGAATTCTATTATACTTTCCCACAACGTTGGCTCTGATTGTTTTCTTTCTAGCCTTGGACTAGTTTTATATCTCACAGGTAAGTTAACCCTTTTAGTGCGGCAGGCCGATATGTCGGCTCATACATAGAACATAGTTAAAAGTGCTATAACTTATTATATTTTTTCTTGTATGATGTATGACTGAAATAATTACATTTCTTTTTCAGATGATGTAAAAGAATAGTATTATTGTTAACTAATTCAATTCATATAAAACTAAAAAAACACATGTGGCTATCTAAAATAATAACTTCATAACGTTTTTTTTCCTAAGGTGAAACATTTTATTAAATTACCCTTCGTATTTCTCGCTAGTACCGCTGGCAGAAGGTAGCACTAAGAGGGTTAATTCAGTTCACCAGATGACAGTAGCCCAAGTGGACTCATAATTCCTCTCAGAAACCCACTTCAACCAGACAATGCATTTCTCACTAGCGATTCTGAAAGGAAAAGAAGTTAATTAGATGCAGGAAGAGTGGGGGCCATTTATTGGCTAACGTTTGGGGTCTCAGGGGTTTCTGTGTCCTGGAGGTTGACCCAACTGATGTCAGGAAGTTATATGAGGACACTAGGCCTCCTTTGTACCTTCTGACTTCAGCCACCAAATCCATGACCCTGAGCAGTCACCCAGGTTGTATGGAAGGGCATTATGGCTTAAACAAAGGCATGCTCTAAAATAAGTCCCCACCTGTATATGGCTTGAAAATTCCTAGGAGCTGAAGTTTAGAAACTGATGCTGTAAAGGTAAAATGACCTGTAACTGAGCATTGGGCAGAGGAAAGTAGTTTATTGGCTATAACATGAAAAGCCCTGGGAGTAAGCCTCCTTCTTATCAGGGATCCTGTGATTGATGGTGGCCAGCTTTGTGCTGCTGCCTGGCAGTGTGCTTGTGGACACAGCATAGTAGGGCTTTGCAGGTGGGTCTCTTTAGGTGAAATGAGTGCTTTTGTGAGGCTGTATTGCATCTCTATATTCTACTACGGAGAAGATGGTAAATCCGAGTAATTACTTCATTCCAAGGCACTTTTATATTGTAAAGGGAAAAGGTCCTGTTAAGAAACTCAAATTAACTTCCGCTGTTTATAGTGTATGGAAAGCCTCTTTGAAAGTTGCTTGTCATACAGACTGGCAGTTTATTATCGTGGAACAATTCCATTAGAACCTGATGCTTGTTCTCATGGCACCAAGACTTAGCGTCCCCCAGGAAAAGTGTTTAACCCTTGGATGTGCAAAGCTGTCATTTATCTGTCATCTCTCAAAAAATTCACTGGAGCGTATTTATGAGAAAGATGTGGAACATTCATCATTTCCACGAAGTTAGAAATGGAGTTGGGAGTCAGTAAATGATCAGTAAAGAACAGAAAAGTCTCCAGTACCACATTGTAGCAGCGTCTTGTGTATGCTAATTCTGTTACAAGCTGCACTTCATAATCCTTAAGGAATTCACTGTGCAGAATTCAAGGACTGGAGTGTTAGTTAATTGCTCATGCTGACTCATTTGAATTGCTTATCCCAGTTGTAGTGTATAGGTTTTAGAAGAATTCTTAATGTATACCAACCAAGGAGGCTTAGCAGATCTTTGAAGAATGAATTGAAATTGTCATGAACTGAAAATTAATGCCCCTCTGGCTGGCATTTACTAACAAGAGATGGGGGTCCCATTTGTCAAAGCCTGTCAGTAAGCAAGTTCCCTGGGGAACCAGTGGAGCATAGTCTTAAGAGTTTGGCTTCTGGTGCCAGACTGTCCGACTTCAGACCCCAGTGTTGTTGCTCACTGGCTATGAGACTTGGACAAGTTAGCTAACCTCAGAGCCTATGGCTTCTTCACTAGTAGATGAAGATGGTGTCTCTTTGGGTTTTGAAGACTAGTAAATGAAATAATGCATGTTAAGTGCTTCAAGCAGTGGCTGCATGTAGTAATAAAGGGGAGTTGTTATTAGCAAAATTTAATATGGGCCTCATGGGTCTGGGAAGATGCCATAGGTCATCCCCAAAGGCTGTTTTTCATTGGAGTATTTGTGGGTTAAAATTGACTATGGGCATTCATTATTTTGTAACTCTGTTCTATTTCCTAGTGTCACAAAAGCTATGGTACAAGAGAGGTGATTGTGGTACAAGCCACCGTCGATTCTATTCCCATTGTTGTGGAACACATCCATAGTCCTAAGGTAGAGATCTGTAAATGCTCTCAGAGTTTCAAGATTGAATTAAGACTGAGATAATTTTGTGGTCAGAGACAAATAAGGTTGGACTGAACTTTTCGACTTGTCCATGGCAGAAATAATATGGCGGAGGGGAGTGTGTCACACAAAACTGATGGTAAGCTAGCTGTTTAATGCTGTTGGGGGAAAATAGAGTAAACAGGCATGGGAACTAGAATTTCTTGACTCAAAAAGAAAAGCCTAGTATAACTGAGCATGGGTGTAGTTACTTACTTCAGGATTTAAGGCAAGCATGTCCAACCTGCGGCCCAGGACAACTTTGAATGAGGCCCAACACAATTCTTAAAACATTCTGAGAATTTTTTGTGACCTTTTATAAAAGCTCATCAGCTTTTGTTAGTGTTAGTGTATTTTATGTGTGGCCCAAGATAATTCCAGTGTGGGCCTGGGAAGCCAAAATGTTGGACACCATTGATTTAAGGGTCGGTTATATATGCTGTTATCTGGTTCTCACTCCTCAGCAGGTCTTTAACCATGACCAACTTCACCCCTCCACTCATGCTCCCCACCACCATCACTACCCTTGTCTTTATCACCGCCACCATCACCATCACCTTCACACTCCCCATTTTTTTTTACAATATTATCACTTTATTCAGGAGATAATCAAATATAATACTGGGCCAATACTGAAAAACAGTTGTAGGTAAATTACATAAGTAGCCTACATTTTCCAGAAGAGACTCAATCATTTTAAACAAAGAAAAGAAACTAGAAGTGTGCTTAAATGACTGCAGCATTTCAAGCCAGTGCTCCAACACTCCCAGGAGTGCAGATGGCCCCAGGTGGAGGTGGTCCTTTTACCAGGAAGAGGAGGCAGCACCTATGCAAAAGCTAGGCCTCCTGGGCCCGCCAATGCTCAGTGGCAGGCCTTGCTGAACTCCTGGAGTGCCCAGCGCTTGTTCTCAGTTGCCTGCTTGAGTTGGGTGTACTCTTTCACCAGCCTATCAAACTCCTCCCCAAGGACCTCATAGGTGTTCAGGACCTGTCGGGACTTCTTCATATCCTGTTCTTCTAGGCAAACGGCCTTCTCCAAACGGTCCCTAATGAGACGATGAACCAGTACCTCCCCCTCACCAGTACCAGAACCACACTACAACTCAGGGCCTTGCAGGTGTCCAGTTGGGAGGACCCTTGCCTCTTTACCACACTCTGATCCCAGCCCCAACTTCTCTCTGCCTGACTTGCTTCTATCACCCGCTCACTCTCTGACCACCTTTCTGCCTTTCAGTCCACCTGCTCTGCCTGTAGACTGGGGAGGGGATTTGCAGGTATACTTCAACAGCTTTGCTTTTCTCTGATTTAAGACAGGATTACTCATCTGTTATCATTTGCTTTTTAAATAACAAGGGATGTTAATTAGTTGACTCATTAAATTTAAAGCAACTGTTATAATTTTTACAATGTTTACATTCTTTAATTATATATAGCTGCTGCTGTTGCTACTCCGAAAAGCAGGAGTGTTACTGGGAAACATTCTCCTCTCCACTTGGTGCCTTTTCTTCTTCCTGTTTGCCCTTTTGGCCACCAGTCCACACTGCAGGAGCAGATTGGCATGTTGTCCCAGGACTGTAAATGTTCCACAACTGAAAAGACTGTCTCTGTTCAAGACCAGGCCTGATGCAAACCATAATGCAGGTTTATTTAGTTATTTACTCTGGACTAAACCTGCTTTCAGGAAGGGATCAGATAAACTTATGTCGGGTGAGGTAGCAGTGATAGGTTGGCAGTGGAGCAAACCAAAGAAATGGAACTTTAAATGTGAAATTGTACCTGGTTAAAGAAGTAAGTTGATATGAGGAGGACAAGGGTCACCTCTTCTCAATACTCTCAAAGGCCACTTAATAGTAATTTATGTACTTTTAAGCCTTTCTTCTTCCCTTCCGCTTCTCCAACTGCCCTTTTCTAAGACCCAGCTCAAAGGTGATCTCTTGCAGGAAGCAGTGCTGACTCCCTGTGCTCCCTTCTCCAGAGCTCTAACCACACGACATCAGCCTTCTCAGCTTAGAATGGGCCCCTTCCTCGTCCCTACACTGTCAGCTTCTCAGCAGCCCTAATTGTGTCCCTAGCATCTACCACCGTGGCTGTCATTAAGGAAATGCTTTTGGACTAAAGTGAATTGTATTTTGATTTAAAGAGGACAATATTTATTAAACACGGAGAACATAACTTTCTTAAAAAATAGTTGAGAGGTGGTTCATTCTCTTCTCATTTAATTCACATGTGCCTAGACCCCAGCCCTGGAGACACACCACTAGATAGGAAAATGTTGTGTTTTTTCTTTCTTTTTTCTTAAGAATAAAACAGCAATAATTTTAGTCAAGGGGTGCAATTAGCTATATATACCCTTGGCTGAAAGCCTCCTCCATGGTAAATGTAGTTTGTTTGGAGCAAGTGTTCACATTTAAATGGGCTGCATATGGATCAGTGCAGGAAAGAGGAAAGCCATTTCTCTTGGCCAACTAGGTCCACTGGGTCAAACCTGGGCTCAGCTGCGGGGAGGGGGCGTGCACGAGCCCCAACGTCTTTTCCTGGCAGGGATTGGAGCAGGCTGAGGAATGGGTAGGATTTGATGAAAAGGGAATACCATCGGCCTTAGCTGGCGTATGTTAGAATTTATAAATTCTTTGTTCACTCATCTGTCCTCTGTTCCAGTACTCTGTGTTACATGGTTATGCTTTTGCGTGTGTGTGCTGTGGAGAGAGACTGACTTTTGTCTTTTGTTGTTTTGGGAGTATAAAATTTTATAACAGCCCAGCCTTTATTCCAGACTTCTCCTTTTAGTTCTCTCTGCATGAGAAATAGCTTCCCTTTGTTTTGATTGTCCTGTTTTGCTGCTGTGGGGCTCATGCTCACTGTATGAATCCTGGGATTATAGACATCAGAGTGTAGCAAGTGTGGCCGCAGCTTGGCTCACGGACACCTCCTCTTCCCCAGATAAACATGAAAAAAGTACTTTGGACATTGCTTTTCTTTCTACATAATGTCTTCTTTATAACATCATTTGAATGATCAAACTCTTATTCTGAATTTCTTGATCATTAATAAAGTTAAGCTAGTAATATCTACCATCTCTATCTTTCTCCAAGAGACATTGTAAGTATAATTAAGGGACATATATGTGAAATGCTTGAGGGTAGTGAAAGGGAGAAGCCTTCAGGTTCAAAGGTATTATTGATACCATATGATCCAGAATGCGTAATTTTGGAAATGATGATAATATCATGTTTGGGCAGCTATTCTGACTCCACCAGCAAAATTGGTTTTTACCTGAGCCCTAAAAGATACCTCAGTTATAGATTAAAACAAATAAATGGGAAATGATCAGAAAGTTTTTACTACATTTTTCATTGGCTATTTTTTTTTAATTCTAAAAATCAATGTCTTTTAAAAGGAGTTGGTTAAAAAGCTCCTTTTCTGAAATGTTATACATCTGCAATAAAGAATAAATAATAGTGTAACAGTTGGCTGCCTCCACTTTCCTGCAAAATAAATAAATACATTTGGTGACATATATTTGAGGAGTGTGATTCTTGTGATTCCCACAGAAATCAAGAACAACTTTACAGTTGAGAGAAATTTTGCCATCTGCTAGTAACAAAGAAACATGGTTTGTAACACAAGGCTCTTACTGAGTCTGATGTATATATTGATATGCCAGGATTTGGAATTCTCTACAGCTTCAGTCACCATCCCCAGGGAAGCTGACCCAACTGTCAGCCTGTCATGGGAAAGGTTCCTTTGCTTTTAAAGTAAATGGCATGGTCTTCACATTGTTTGAATGACAGGAGGGAGAGGGCTGAGTTTTAATGGTGACAGATCAAGAGAAAGGCTCTCTGCAGGATTGTGAAGATCTGCACAGATTTCACTTGTAATTAGTGGAATGGTGAACTCACTGTCAGAAGGTACTGTCTTTATGAATCAGAACATTTAATGTTGGTAGAAGAGATCAAGGTTCAGATGCTTAGGGAGAGATGGGGGATGGCAAGTCCAGACTTTCTCTTACAATGATATTTTCTTTACCTAGGTGACATTTTTACTTCCTGGGCCTGATGTGACACGTGGTGTTGTGGTCCTAGTAAAGGATAAGGAGTGGGTGGGTTGCCATTAGGAAGAGCTGAATGCTCAGTGGAGGCCATGGGGCTGCTTACCACAGAAGGGGAAGAGAAACAGCTGGGAAGGGAGCCATTGAAGAAGTGTCACCTCTCTTCATGGGTTTTATTTCCTCTCCTCTGGAGAAGGGGGATGGTTGTCATTTTTGGTCATTTTTATTTCATCTTATGGCGTGGAGGGTACTGCCTGGCACAAACATCATGGTGGTCCCATAAAAGAAGCCAGTGCCTTTCTAGTAGTAGGTGTGGTTGATCCTCAGGGCATTGAGTCTTGTTTAGCATTAGAAGCCATAGGACCTCCTTAGAGAACTGTAGCTAGCAGTGGCCTGCATGTTGGGGTGCTTTTTGTCATCTTCAAGCTTAAAGATGTTGGAGAATGAGGCGAGCTTAGTTAGGAAGAGCAACTTCCTCCTCACCTCCAACTTTTCTGTATTCGAAAGTGATCCTGACCCTGGAACTGCAGTGAGGCCAATATCTGCATAATTGATTTTGGCTTTTATCCTGATACCTTTGTCTTAAACATCTAAGCAATGTTCCCAAATTGGTGGGGTTGATGAATTGGTTTTCGTTAATGCACTCCACATCATCCCTTCCTTCTCTGTTCTACCTCCTCTTTGCACCCAGATGTCCTTGTGCCCTTTCCCCTAGCCCTTGGCAAGAAAGCCAGCAAGCCTGTGCACTCTAAGACACAAGGGTTGATGAGGTTAAAGTGTTTTCCCTCTTGTGGTGTCTGCGTTTCTTACAGGGGTGAAGACATCTTAAACCAGAGGACCGACTCTCTAGTTGTGGAATTTCAGTCGTCAGCCAGCCGATGCAGGAGGTATTGTTTGGGGCCTGAGGCCTCCTCGGAAGGAAACCTGCAGTCATCCTAAATGCTTGCCTGCCTGCCCTGTGTTACATAAGTCCACTTCATACATTACACTGGTCTTGTGTGTTTGGTTGGCTTGACCTGGCTGAAGGCAGCATGCATGCCTGTGGAAGTTTGTGCATGGAGTTGCGCCCAGTAGGTGCCTCACAGGGGAAGAAGTATGGTATATGCAGTGCAAGCTGTTTATTTTTATGAATGCAAAGGCTGGCATTGGTTCAAAAGTTAGCAAGTTCATGGTGAAATGGGAATTCTCTTGGTTAAAGCCTGCTTCATGTTCATCCATAGCATGAGTTGTGTATCCTTATAGAAGTCTCCATTTGACATCTATGGCATGTTTATGAAAGCTGGGGGTTTCATATTGTGAATGTCCACAGGTAGGGCAGGACAGTCACACCCTCTCTTTTGAAGTAGAAACCTGATTCTGTGACTACGAGTATCATTTTCATCTTGTACCTTCCTTATGCCAGTCAGTGTCACCACAAGCACCCCAGAGAGTTCTTAGTGACCTTGATGTCGAAGCTGTGAGTCTCTCAGTCGGTAAGGCTGTGGCTATAGCCTCTCTTTATATGAAGGTCACTGGTTGGACTCACAGACCTAATAACTTTGGGTAATGTACTAAGAATGAATTAAAATGCTAATAGGCTG
This sequence comes from Craseonycteris thonglongyai, assembly GCA_004027555.1. Classification (NCBI taxonomy): domain Eukaryota; kingdom Metazoa; phylum Chordata; class Mammalia; order Chiroptera; family Craseonycteridae; genus Craseonycteris; species Craseonycteris thonglongyai. The sequence continues at coordinate 5,478 of PVKE010029504.1, read as the reverse complement.
CATGTTCTGGGTATTTTAACATTCCCTATTCTTAGATTTAAATGCAGCATCTCATAGCTTTTCTGGAAGCGCATTTAGCATCACCCCTTAGGCGGTGAACTTAAAGTATATTCTGGCCACAGGAGCAGAGTTGGGAAGATAAGCAGTATTTATTTTATAATTATTTTATTTGTGTCCTCTACTGCTACATATTACATTTTCTAACTCAAGGTAGCAATTTAGCTGAAAAACAAAACAAAACACTTACTATTTTTACAAGTTTCTTTGAACACCCATATATTCTTTCATTATTAACAACATTTAATAGCAATACGTTGGATTTTTACTCAGAAAGCCATTCTGGAGCCTTTTTATAGACTATCTTCACATTCAGACATTACTGCACCACCACGAAAATGCTCTTCTATAATGAAGACATACTGCAGAGAGAGTGTGTGGTTTTCCCATCCTGACATTGTTGGCTAAGGGAGAACCACACAGTCCATAGGTAGTTACTTTGGCTCCCAGTTCAGGTATCTTCCCACTGAACCAAGTGGGAGCTCTAAGCAAAGTGAGGATAAGGTCACTTAAATGCTTCTGCCAGAAAATGAAGACAGTGCTCATTTTGAGGGACATGTCAGTTCTTTATAAGTGGTAGTCTTAGTTCTGTGTTTATACTGAGGCCACATTTTTTTTTTTTAATCTAGTGAGCTGGAAAAAAACAAGTGTATTTTCTTCCTTCACTAAATGGGTCACTTCTTTATTATTAGTTGAATTAGGCCCTTTATTTTCTCCCGATTAGGAGGAAAGAACACTATTTCTTCCTTAGTCCTCCCAGTTATCTGGTGTCTGGTCACTTCATAATTACATTTTAGGAGAATAGATATTCATTTTCTTCAACAAAAAGGCTGAGTTCCTGGATGACACACCATAATTCAATTTCCGTTCTCTCCCTCCGTTGCCTGCACCCCTTCCTCCTGGCACATTTTTCATAGTTAGGAGGAATGATTGTGCCAAATATATCAGAAGGAAGAATTGATTCAGTCCTAGTTTGACGACTTGACTGATTAACAGAGATCAGAAGAAGGCTCATAACTGTGAAACCCACTGCCGCATGGAGTTTTAACAGCTCTTTAGGGAGCTAGTTAATGAAAGAATCACTACAGAAACACAGCCATGCAAAAAAAAAAAAAGGGGGGGTGGGGGGGAAGTAAAGAACAGGAGCATTCCTATATAACACTTGGAGGCTACGTCATGAAAGGAAATATGCTGATAATTTCTATTTATACATTGCAGTAATTACCATCTGCCTTAAGATTACTTTCAGTATTCCCCTGTCAAAGTTGCTTAGGTATTTCCTCTCTCATGTCAGGCAAAGAGGTCTAGTACTGGTTGGAACTTGTCCTAAGGATTTTTTCCTCCTGGAGAATGTAATTATCAGACACCTGAGCCCATCCTGCTGGATTAGAATGGCTTTAATCTGATTCATGTTCTTGTCATTGTCACCATTTGTCCATGAACCAGACTTCTGCACTCGGGTGAATGTCAGATTGGGCTTTAGCCTTTAATATTTTTGTATGTGGTTGTTTTCTTTCTCTTGATGCAGTGTCTATGAACCAGACAGAAATGTGTTACGGAGGAAAGAACGAGAAAGAAGAAACCAGGAAACTCAACAGGATGATGGCACATTTAATTCAAGTTACTCCCTCTTCAGTGAACCCTACAAGGTAGGTGGTTTTCTGTTGTTTCTCTCCATCCCTTGTTTGTACCTCTGATCCCTGGATAACAATGTTGACCAGAAGAGTTGACCAGCTACGCTTCAGTTAGCCTAAGGAAGACAACTCAGCCGCTCAGAATGGGGTCATCCCCCACAAAAATGGTTCACATGTCTTTACTAGATGGCTACTCTCTCAGTAAAGTGCAATTTGCTGTGATTGTTATCAATAATACAGACTTCATCTCTGCATTGACTTTCAAAGTCAATGACATTTGCTCTGTTTTCTAAGGTGTTAGGAAGCAATCCGTATTAAAAAAAGTTGGGTTACATATCTGTCACACATGGATCATTCTGGTATGACGGTGCCTGACAGGGCTGATGAGAAAAAAAACTGTTGGATTATTTCTTATTTATACCAAAAGCCAGTCTTTATACCTGTCTTCCAAAATGAAATATCAGCCCAGATTTCACTAGTGTCTTTGGCTACATGGAGCTATGGATAGATCAGTCTTGTGTTTCCTTGCACATTTAGCCCCATGCTCATTTTAGGCTTCCCTCTCACTACTCTTGCCTGTTGCTCTGGGTTTCTGACAAGAATAATTGCATATTTAGAAATTGGAAGCAGAACCGTTTGAGCCAAATCTGAATTTTCAAGAAAAGTTTTCAGTGAGACCACAAAAAATGAAAAGGCAATCCAATCCTGGAGAAACTTAAACCAGGCCATTGTGTGAGGTTGCTGACTTCCTCAGCTGCCACACAACCCCAAGGACTGGGGCCTTTCTGTGTACTCAAGGCCCTTCACAGTTTCTGGGTCTGGTGTGATGCAGAGTGCTAATGGCCATCTTCAAAGACAGTGACTTTGATTTCCTCCCTCAGCCCTCATTCTACATGTGTGACCCTGGCTCTGCAGCCTGCAAAGGCACCTCTCCATTATTTCTCATCTTTCCTTTGTCTCTAACAAGAGGACATGTGTTTCTTTCTTCAGACTAACAAGGGGGATGAGCTCTCCAACCGGATCCAGAACACTCTAGGCAATTACGATGAGATGAAAGACTTTTTAACTGATAGATCTAATCAAAGCCATCTCGTTGGTGTCCCCAAACCTGGGGTTCCTCAGGCTCCTGTGAACAAGATGGATGAACATTTTGTTCCTGATTCAAGAGCCCAGCCTCAGTCCTCGTCTGTCTGCAGTGCTGCATCCTCCACACCAGCAGCTGTTCCCGTGCAGCAGAGTAAGAGGGCCACCATGGGCTGGCAGAAGGTTGGGCACCCACCCTCTGATGGCCAACAGAGAGCAAGTAAGCATGGACACAGGGAGATGGATTTGAACAGACCCGCTAGCCCCAAGAACCATAATAAAAAGCCTGTCCACTGTGTGTCAAGCCCCTCCTCCTCACCTTCCTCTCCTTCTTCTTTCAACTCAGTGCAACAGGGCTCCCTCAGGACCCTGCTTGGAGATGGTGTTGGCAGACAGCAGTCACGGGCCAAACAAGTATGCAACGTAGAGGTGGGTCTTCAGACCCAGGAAAGGCCACCTGCTATGGCAGCCAAGCACAGCGGTAGTGGACACTGTGTTCAGAACTTTCCTCCATCCCTGGCTTCAAAACCGAGCCTGGTCCAGCAGAAACCGACCGCATATGTGCGGCCAATGGATGGCCAAGATCAGGCTCCTGACGAGTCTCCAAAGCTTAAGTCATCCGCAGAAGCCAGCGTGCACTGCACGTCGTACAGGGGAGTCCCGGCCACCAAGCCAGAGTCAGCGAGAGCCAAGGCCAAGCTTTCCAAGTTCAGCATCCCTAAACAAACAGAGGTGAGTCTTATTACTACTGACACGTATCTGAGCAGTTCTGAGTGACTACCTGATGTTCGTGAATTCATTTTCCATGTTTCCTTATTTCATGTGTCACTGACTTCATGTGGTGGGATTTGTAGCAGTCAGTAAGGGAGAATTTACACATGAGTGTCGCTTTCTTAAAAATCTAAAATTGGTTAAATAAGCATTTTTTAAAGTACCAACAAATGCAGTTGTATGCATATCTATCTTAGTTCAGGAAGTAGTGTCTCCTTCAGTGTAATTCAAAGGCTATTTTGCGAACAAGTCAATGTTAGTGGAGATACGAGATACTAGAAAGTACTTCAAAAGCTATCAATTTCAGTATGTAAAGAAGTTAATTTTTATGTAAAAATGTTCAGAAATTTAACATTTTGGTAAATTCTGAAGTGTTCCAGGATAAACTTCACAAAGTTAACCGCAAAATGGTTTTTAAAGTAATGATTCAATGATTCAGTGGTAATTATGGTGAATATTCAAATATGTCCTATCCATATTATAACATTTAAGATCCAGGTTCATTGATGTTAATCAAGTAAGTACTGTCTCTGCCCTATAAAAAATATAGTGAAATCATTTAGTTCAGATTCTCCTGTTTTGCATTGTGATTTTATTCTAAAGCGTTTATTTAGATATGTAGATGGGATATATGGAATATTAGAATTGGAAACAAGCATATCACTTAATCACAGAGGTAGCAAAGAGGTCTAGTTCTGGTTGGAAATTGAACAAAAATCTGGTTTGAGAATGATGTTTTGTTGCAGAGAAGCACATCTCATACTAAATTCCAAATTGATGACAGTTGTCAAGATCACATGAAGAAATGACTGCACAAGTTTTTTGTTTTACTGTAATATGGTGTACTAACTGAAATAAAATAATGAGTTCTAGAACACTGGACTTAGGAAGTGTTCGGTTTTTTTTTTTTAGCTTTTTAAAAGATTGAGTAACAAAGATGGAATATTTTTAGTGTGTCTTAATTTGAATAACCAAATGAAACAGATGATTTGATATTTCTTCTTATATGTCTGATAAGGCTGAGCTTAACCATTTCTCAGCTGTCATCTTAGGAAGCACCATGCACCAAATGACCAATTGGGAGGTCAGTATATTACCCTTTGAGGAAATATATATTTTTTACTCTGAGATATTTACCCAGGTTCTAATGAGGAAATTAGATGACATGTATACCAGTAAGTTCTTTGATTTTTCATTTAAAATGTATCCCAGAAAGCATTTGCTAGGAATTAATAGAAGTAAAAATCTAACTTCTGCAAGCATTCATGTTTTTAAAAGTTTGTAGGAAACACACATAGGCACCACCTTACAAAACTGAATTCCTCAAGCTCTTTGGTTTTTGTTATTGTTGTCAAATGACCTGCAATAGCAAATAAAGCATGATTTATCCTTGAACAGTGCTGCAGCCATCAGGAATCTTTCTACAATTTTGATCCCAATTGATTGCTTGTTAAGGTGATTATTATGTAGAAAAGAAACTTCAAATTTATTCTGTAATAATTTATTTCCTCTGAACCTAGGGAGTTAATAAAGCTCTGATTATTTATTTTTTTTAAGATTTATTTTATTGATTTTTGACAGAGAGAAACAGAGACAGAGAGAGACAGAGAGAAGGGGGAGGGCCCAGAGCAGTCTCCATAGTTGACATTAGTTTTCCATATAGTTTCACTCCACAGGCGGGCCCAGGGCTGTGCAGGGCAGGAACTGGGCCAGGAACCTCCCACATAGGTCCCAGCAAGAACTGAACTGGGGGCACACCCCAGTTCAGCATGTGGGTTCGCATGGGCCGGGGCCAGAATTCGATCCTCGGTCCTCAGGGCTTCAGAGCGAGCGCTTTACCTGCTGAGCCATCCCAGCTTTCCTGAAAGCTCTGATTATCGATCGCTAGTCCAGCCTTCTGCAGACAACTAGAGTTTTCATTTGGCTTTTGGGT
>PVKE010029503.1:0-20208 GCA_004027555.1 Craseonycteris thonglongyai | reverse complement strand
ACATAAAAAAAACAGTACACAAAATACACAGAAGTGAAGTTTTGGGAACAGGGACACCAGGCCTGGGGCCCTGCCATTGGTCACCCTCTCATTCCACATAGTGGTTCCAGTATCAGCTCTGAGAACAGTGTGAAAACCAGTTCACTATACACCAGGTTCTTTGAAAACGGCTAGTTTGTGTACAATCTGAGTGGTCACTCTCAGTCCACTGGAATAGATTATGCTCTGGGTAATGCTAAAGGACTGAATCCTCTGTGGCCCTTAACAAATGAATGCTTAATAGAGATATTTCCTAACCTTTCATCACAAAACCGTTTGCCAGTGCTCTGTTTGACCTTGAAGGGGATCTCTCAATCCAAGTTCAGAGGCCAAGTAGTATCTGGGATTAGGGTGATGTAAAATAATGGCAGAAAGCCCACCGTCCGGGCTCCCACGGTGAAAGCTATGAAGGTTCTGGTGGTATGGCTTCTGCTCTTGAGGCTCCAGATGGCTTCCCTATGGTCATCTGATCTGACCATCCTTCTCACTCTTGTTCCCCGGAAGTGTCATTTCTGATCAAAGCTCTTTGAATACAGTTGAAAACTAAATGTTTGCCAGACTCAAGCTATAATGGACTGAAATATGGAATCTATTCACAATATCTCTCTAATTTGATGCTACAGTAAGAACCTCCCTCCCTTCCTTGCAGTCAAATAGCTCACAATGTTTGAAATGGTTTGGCAGCCTGACTTTCCACAGTAAACAATGGGTGCTGACATTTTTTACTGACCTTTAGTTTTTTTTTCTGAACAAGTACATTATTTCTGGCTTGTTGGTTGCATGGAGAAAATGAAAAACAAAAGCAGTCAATGATTTTCAAATCTCTCACTGAAAGCAGTATGTGGAAAAAGGTTTTCTTACATGATGACCCATGTACTACCTGATTCCACAAGGGTTCCTTCTAATCAAGATATATAGGCAATCATGAGGTTCTGATGCACGGTAGAGACTCAAAAAGGGATAAAAAGCACTTGTGTACATTAAATTTAAATGAGGCAAATGAAATCTGTTTATATTCTTATGTATATCTTATTTTACTTACTACTAGAATAATATATGGTGTAAAATTTTTTTAAAGAATTCATTCCAGGGGTTGATATATCTAATGATGATGTCATTTTCCTCCATAAAATGGGTAAACATCATTTTATTCAGGAATAGTCAACAGGTTTAAAAACTGCAATGTTGCATAAATAAAGGATTCAAATTAATTATGGGAAGAATTTTAACAAATGAAACTAATTATGGGAAGAATATCTTATAATAAGCCAAAATGGCCCTAAGAATAAGAAACCGTAACAATTTCTCTCAGCACACCACCAATTCAGAGTACATCCTTTGAATTTCCTACGCATGGAGGTCATTTTTCTCCTATGCCACTATCTCAAACCAGATCTTAAAGACACAAGTTCAGAAGGTAATTGAGCAAGGTCAGGGACAGTTTGTGGCAGGAAGGTCTCTGAGTACAGTACTGGTCTGCATGGGCATGAAACCTATGACCCTGGCCTCAAGTAAACAAATGGGAATATGCAAACATATGAATAAAGGCCACACTTCATTTTGCCTTGATTATAGTATCTGACCCAAGTAAGTGGGAATACATAATCACATGGCATTGACATTCAACTGTAGTTATTTATAGGAAAATAAAAGCCAAACTAGTTTCCTTCATATTCATTAAATTCTTAGAAAACAGAAATGGGTATTTTCCACTGTAATTTGTAACATCATCTTCATTGAGTTAACTAGAGAGGAAACTTTAAAGCAAGCTTGTCTAGTCCACAGCCCATAATGGCTTTGAATGCAGCCCAACACAAATTCGTGTACTTTCTTAAAACATTGTGAGATTTTTTTTTTTGCAATTTTTTTTTTAAGTGCATCAGATATCATTAGTATTAGTGTATTTTAAGTGTGACCCAAGACCATTCTTCTTCCAATGTGGCCCAGGGAAGCCAAAAGATTGGGACACCTGTGCTTTAAAGTCTCTTTGGTAGCTCGTTTAAACTAGAGAGGCTTTAAAATCATTGTCCACTAGAATGTTGATTAACCGTTAACATAACCTGCTCTCAATGTTTGCTATTTTCCTTTCCATTAATCTAGCACACAATTGCCCTTCTAAGCTTGGTTTCCTTATATGTGAAATGGGGATAATGTCTATCTCACTGTGAGGAGTCAATGATATAGACTCTCAGTGCTGAGCTCAATAATTCATTTATTAAACTCACAGTTCACCTTAAAGGCGTGTAAAAATTACTATTGCATTATCGGTTAACTTCTCTCACACTCCACAGAAAAGGGGCTGCCAGTATCAGTGCACAGTGAGACATGGGGAAAGTGTGTACAGGATCACACACGGAAGTGTGCACAGGGACTCATAACAAATACCATTTGTTGAACACTTGTAACAATGCCAGGCACAATACTGAACACTTACATATTTGTTAATCCTTAAAACCATCTCCACCGAAAAGATGTGCCCACTCATTTTGTTTTATACTACATCATCTCTGCAGCAGCTCTAAGGAGCGCTGTGAAACTCTCAAAATTGGTATGATCAGATTACTACATAAGCAAAAGACCTGTATAAATAGCTATGGAAGTTCCCTGAAAGGGAAGGCTGAGATCACTTTGGTTGGCCAGACTTGGTCTCTCCGCAAAAGCTGTTTGAGGTTTAGTATTGTCAGTAGCAGCTCTGCAAGGGGGCAAATCTGTATTAGGTGGGAAAAGAGGGGGGTCCCAGAATAGTCTCTTTCCAGTCTTAGAAGATTGAGGCTTCTGGTGAAAAAGACACTTTACTGCTCTCAAAACTTACTCTGGTTACTGAGTGTGCCCAATAGCCATGACTAAGGGGCACCATGGATAAAAGGTAGAACGCAGCGTTAAAAAGATTGAATACAGGAGTCACTAGCTATTGCTGTCATCTTGGAACAGCCTTGGTTGTATTAAGGAAAAGTGAATTATATATACAAAGAAAAACACAAGCTCTTTGATACCAGAGAGAGCAACTCAAATTTGAAAAGTTTACGTAAATGGTAAAAAGTTAAGGTATTAGTTACTAAAATGAACTCCTCATGGACCCGCCACCTTCTTCAGCCCTTCGAGTCACCTGAGACAGAGCTCCTTCCCCCGGAATTATCTGTGAGCCTCAGAAGCATTTTCAACCCCCAATTTGGCTTTAGCCAGAACCACTCACCTTGGTAACTATTGTATTTGCTTACACACCTTATTGAAGATTTCCTCTGAATAAGGTGCTAAAGAGTAGGAAATCATTGCAGTATGTTATCCCAACGCTAAACTATGAGATTAAACAGAATGTGTACGTTGGCTATATCTAGCCCAAACCATCCCTTTAGTAAATACATTATTGACAAAACTTAGGTTTTTTGTAACATTGGCCATAGCCAGTTAGATCTACATTACGGTGGTAGTTTGTAGAGTGGTGCTGGAAGCTCCATCCAGATGCCAGTTTCTGTGGCTACCACCATCTTCTCAACCACCAATCTTCATCCAGGAACAGTCACTGCCCTGGCCAGTGGTGAGTTCATGTCAAAACTGAGGAATTCAGATGTTGAATTTTAACCGTCAGTTCTAATATGGCCACTCGTTTCAGTATGCTTCTAAAAAAGAGCCAAGCAGCAACTATAGAAAATCTCTAGCTAAAGCTTAATAAGGGGTAGTAGCTGGAAACCATGTGTGTATGTAAAAAGCACAATGTTAAGTTGCACATGTCTTTGATTGCTTGTTATGATATGCACAATTCAGTTAATGGGTAGCACTGTTTATTCTAATCTATGCTTGCCTGTATTTCTTTTTTACTTCTAATAAGCTTCTGAAACTGATAATTCCTTATTAAAATTAACAAAACAAAAACAGAAACCAACAAATTTAGAAGCTAAAGAGTCAGTTTGCTCCCATGCTTTTATATATGTTTATCATATATATTTAACTCCATGAATTCTTTGGGACAATATATCCAATTTAGTATAGGAATTTTAGTTTACATACCAACAAAGGTTAAAAAAATTTCCAGGACCATTATCTATTCTTTCCATGAGAAAAATCTCTTCCTAATTAATCATACAAACTATAATTTCTAACCAGTTTTTATTTCTAACTAAGCAAAAACAAAACAAAACAAAAATCTCACATACATGAAAATCATAACCAAAGTAGACTTCAGTTTTTGTCAACTGTTAGGGAAAAGCAGTAAAATTCATTGTACTGATATGGAGGCTATCCTTTATGAACCCCAAATCTAGAATATCATGTAGCACACCCATAACAACTAAAAATGAATAAACAAAATTGAGGAAAGAGAGCGTATATTTGTATAGTATTAAAAATTTGAGTAATTCTATTTGTGAGTTTATTGGCAAAAATTCTCTAATAAACATGACAGCTGAAAAAGGAGTTTTTTACCAAAGTTAAATTTCAACTGATTCCACAATCACATTTATTCTGGAAACTTAGGATCAACTTAGGGAGCTTATATTATTGTATAGTCTGTCATTTTAAATATGGAATATCACTTTAATTCAAATATATTAATAATTTTTGGCCTGTAGAGTATCTGTGGCATTTAAAAACCCACAACTTTTAAGTAAGTAAACCTATTTAACGGTGGATGTATTTTAATTGTGGAGAAAAATATTAATGAGATTTTAAACTATTAAATCTACATTTTTTCCCTATGAACACAATATGTATCTTATTTCCTTAAAACTATTTTAGAGCTAGTCAACATCCAAAAATAAAAATATTATTATTCCAATCTTGGTTTATAATTAAATAAATCAATAATGTTATCTTAGCCAACAACATAGGTAACCTGCATTGTATCAGATATTTAAAACTGATATAGAAATCATCTAAAAGCTTTGAACCATGAGAACTGAAGGCTTTCGGCATTTGGAAATTAATGGCTTTTGGGGAAGAAGAATGACGGTAAAGAGACCACTAACATCTTAAAATCACAACAAAAGAGAAAAACTACTGACAAATAGTTTTTAAAACTCACAAGTTATAATGTAAAACAAATTTTCCATTTTATCTGATTTTCAGTGTTTATACATGCAATATAAATTACAAATATTTATAATATTACACCATCTAAAAGAAAACAACAATGTACAAAAATCTTTATGATAAATAAAATTATTGCATTTAATGTCATTTTCTTGAAAACCAAAATCATTGAATCCCTTAATGTTGTACTGAACATAAACAATACCAGTTCAAGTTAAAGGAAACGTATGCTAACACCAGCTTCTGACAACAAAAATAAAAAAGTTAAAGCCCTGCAAGTGTGTCTGATTAGGTCAGGCAATCATGAAAACAAATATTTAAAATTATTTATCATTATGAACACTGGAAGAAAGCATTATAGACAGCAGCGTTCTTCCCCACCATAAAATTATTTATACCCATTTATTCAGCTAGAAACACTAGCCTGAAGAGGTACTGGTAATATCCCATTTGTAGTAATTTCTCTGCAGCAAACAATTATCTTATACTGGAACATGTTGAAGAAAATATTGTTCCATAAGTCTTTTTTGTTCTCTGAAGTTTGAATCAGCCCTACAAGTTCAAGGTACTTTGACAGAATCCTGGTGTCCTGAACGGCCCGATGAACACATTAACATCAAGCAGTGTGTCTATACTCTGTGAAAATACTCTTAGATCCATACAAATGTTGCTTGGGTGTGGAGCTCATACTTCTCCTACTGGCACTATGACATCTGAAGAACATTCGTTACGAAAGTTTCACACCAATTTTGTTTTGTTCCTTCTTCATCAGCCGCTGTGCTTCCTTTTCCATTTTCTTTCTTTGTTGTTCTGCTGCTCTCTTTTCTCTGTCTGCTATCTTCTGCTGCCTGAAAAGAAAAGTATTGTATTTTCACTTTTAGAAAATACCACACAAGTAAAATGTCAAATACATTTCACAAAGAAATAGCAGTGCCTTTGTGCCATCATCAAATATAAATAAGAAGTCTTTACTCTTCAATGTTTTGAAAACTTCAAAGATTTTAAAAAACAGTATTTCTTTTAATCTTTAGAACATGACTTGCAAAATAAAACAAGTATTACCTCTATTTTACAAACAAGCAAAATGAGGCATAAAGACTGATGCCTTGCCCAAGGTCATAAGATTAAGTAGCACAAGAAGAACCCACATCTCCTGATTATTCCTACTAAAACACTACTTCCACTGGACCACATCTTCCTTTTGATTTCATTCAGAAAAGTGTGATATCAAGGATTAAATCTCCTGTTATCATATTAACTTTAAAAATTCAGATAAGAATGTCAAGAACACAAATATGCAATACAAATTACCAAGGGGAAAAAAAAAAGGAAACTAATTTAAGATATGCCTTCCAACTAGAAGCTAGAAATCCATATAAGGACTAATTAACATTTGAGCAGCTCTACTAGTGAGGGACAGAATCGTGGGTATACTAACTACACATTATGAAATCGCTCCTCCCTAACCCCTCTTTCACTCTACTGCTCTAGAATCACTAAACCTCTTTACCGCTTTATTTTATTACTATTTTTATTTTTTGTTTTTGACAGAGAGAGAGAAAGGGAGAGAGAGATACAGAGGCAGAGAGAGAAATGAACTGGGGGAGCTCCCAGTTCAGCATATGGGTCTGCACAGGCCAGGCCCAGAATTCAATCCTCGGTCCCGGCGCTGCAAAGTGAGCGCTTAACCCACTGAGCCATCCTGGCTTCCCTACCTCTTTATCTTTATTGATTGATTTGTGTGGGGAGTATGAGTAGGAGTAAGGTAATGAAATGGGACCACGGAGAGGAACAGAAGCTGGTCCTGGATCTGAAGGTTGAGGGTAAGAGAAAGTAAGTTAAGAAGCATGCAAGGTTAAAGAAGGTCACAGCTGGGAATAGCATAGGCACCAATAAGCTATCTACAGAAAAACTTAGTGTGGATTACCTACATATGGGACACCGACTATAGTGAGTGAAATGTATATGTATACAAATCTCAATTACACTTATAAATAGAAGTAAGTAGAGTTATGAATGACCAAAATTCCAGAAAGTAGAGACTTACTTTAGGCAACATTTTAACCATCACCATCAATTAACTAAAGTTCCAGAACAAAGTTTTTAAAATCTACTTGTCACTAGCACTGCTCACTTTTAAGCAAAATTGATCATCTGCACTAGAAAAGTCAAAATGCCAGTGGCAAAGAGAGAGATGGGAAGTTACCAAAGGCTGGTTAGGTTACAAACCAATTACAATAATCAAGCTTTGACCTGGTTACTAACTGAATTACATAATGTTGTTGGCACAAGAGGAAACATAGAGATTACTGCAGATAAAACATATTTTCTGTCCAGATACATGCTTGGAATTACTAACGTACTAAAACCTTTTTCTTTAACGATATCGATCACAGAAGTGATAGGATTTTAAAGTGGCAACAGGAAAGAGGCTGAGTTAGAGACTATAAAGTATGGATACACTTTTGAAATTTTCAGTGTTCTTCTGCAGGCAGGAGCAATGGATGGAAGCGCCATGTCTCTGGCTCTAGTTTTGCAATTTGTAGCACAAAACATGTCTATTACTAACAGACTCCCTCTCTCAAGCTGTCGTATCATGTAAAACACTTAAGTTGAGGTTTTTGGTCTTACTGTGTTCAGCATACAAGAGGATATGATAGGAAAGAGGTTTTGTACAGTGAATGGTTAGATACTTGTGAATTCATATACTTTACAGTATTGTCACTGAGATCAAGATTCAAAATGAATAGCCCTTTCCTTCATCCTGTGGTTAACAACACAAATGATTACCAGAATCCCCAAAATGTTCTAAAATACTCAATATCTGATTTATCAAAAAAAGAGTAAAAATATAGATGACTTACCTTTTTTGAAGATTTGTACAACATAAACATCATTTAGAATTTTAAAAGTATTTCCTTCATACTAAATAATAATAAAATAGGAACTATTTTAAAATCTCATAATTTTACTGACTGGCTTTTAAAATATAACCCTATCCTGTTTAAGAAAACAAAAGTGCTTGAAGAAAAGGACAAGATCAAAAGGAAAGTCAGCCATGACTCCCAGATATTTAACAGCACCCTCTGCTGGTTGTTCAAGGTAATCATAATTTATTAATAGGAAAATAAAAAAACAAAATCAGTTGTTTTGGTAAGATAGTCACATAGAGTAATTAATTTTCCACGCCTATTATAAAAATAACCTTTTAAAATATAAAAGACTTGTGTAGCTGTATTTTAATATTTCATCTTTAAAAATGTAAAAGTAAGTCATTCATAGATCTTTAAAAAAGTATTTAAAAATGTAAAAGCAATTTAGATACATTTAAATGTGAGTTTTAATCAGCAATGATAATCACACTCTCTTAAGGTAAATTTCTTTTTACTCTTTGATCTAATGCAGCAGTAGTAAGAATTAAGTTTATTGCTCAGAAAAACAAAGAAATAAAAAATAATCTTGAAAACCTCCAAAACAATATTTTCATATATGTAGAATGGGCAGTACCCAACTTATGTTATCTATCTCACAGGGCTTTCAAGTACATCAACTGAAATACACACACACACACACACACACACACACACACAACACACACACACAAATGTGGAACGCTGTTATTTTCATTCATATTTGCAGGGCTGGGCACTATGCTAGACCATGGGAAACAAAAATAAAGATATGATTTCTGACCTAAAGGAATACATAATGGTGGCTCACATTTCAAGAGAGAAGTACATTTTACAGGGAATGAAGTACAAAGCGTACAGTGCAATAGAGTATATGTATATATGTGTGTATGTAAAAAATCTCATCTGCCATTGATAAAATTATTATTTTTGTTTCTATAATGCTTTATATTCTTGGTTTCTGTGAGATTTTAATCATATTAAATAACACATAGTGTGAAATATAAAAAATGTATCTATATGATCTACAAGTTCAAATGACAATGAAAGGAAATACAAAATTTGGCAGAATAAGCCTTCTTAACTTCAAACACAGCATGAAAAAAATCTAGTTCTCAGGTTACAATGTAAATATTACTCAAATACCTCAGGACTTCTTCTGCTTGCCAGGCTGCATCTTCTTCTTCCTCCCATGCATTGGTATTTTCCTGCCAGGTATCCAAGTCGCCTAATTCAGGCTATAATTTAAAAGAAAAAAAAGATGGTAAGAGCCATCCTTTCTCCACCACACAGCATTCAGGCACAGCATCTTTTAAAATGTAACTTAGACCTTGTCAGGACTGTCTTCTCCACTTCCTTACCACGTCCTATACAAAGCCCAAATGATTTGGTACCTGGTGTGCCTGGAACAGAGGGGTTTCTGTGACATATGACTTTCAGTTCTCCGCAGTCCTGGGCAGGCCTAGTTTTCTTCCTATTTTATATTTTAAAGAACACTCCATTTACATCAAATTTTTTTTTTTTTTTTCTGCCTACTTTAGTTTGAAAAGGACAAGCAGAGAACATTTCCTTTTTCTGTCTCTCCCTCTTTTCTGTGGTAGGAAGGAGTGGGGAAAAGAGAAGACTGAATGAGAGATGCTTGACTAGACTATACTCTCTCCTGGGCGATGAACTGGAAGGACCGAATTTCCAAATGAGCCCAGTCATCCTCATTTCAGCATAAATAACTTACAGGTTTTTCAGGAGCACTTACTGTCAGTCCATACAAAAACGACAAATCAGGCAAAAGTTACTCTTTATCGAAGTACTTTTACACTGTGCTTCTTTGGCCCTCCTACTTACTAGATAACATCAGGCTGGCCACTATTCTCTAGGCCAAACCCCTCAAAGTTCATTGTTTTCTTCCATTAACCAATGACAGTGCTCATTCTGGAATGTTTAATTAGATATGGATGATTATGTGAATAAAATAACTGGCACCAAAATGGCAAGAGATTTATTATATTCTTTTTGAGCACTTATATTTAAAAATCAAATAAAATGTGTTGAATTTTCTCCTCCTAACAATAAATGTAATACCATCCTGTTAAAAATTTTTAAGTATTTCTAATGATCTCTTTAATACAAATTTCTAAAAAGAACTGCTAAATCAAAGACGAAGAAAAAGAATTTAAAGCCACTGAAAGAAAATATAAATGACTGTCTTGAAAAGTTGTACCAACTTTCCTACTGACAATAGGAGGAAGTCTTGTTTCCTTGTACCTTTGTCAATACTGTTAATAGCCTTCTTTCTGATCTTTGTTAATTTGTTAAGACTTTTAGATATAAAAAGTGAAACTACTGAAAATCATTAAAAGGAATGATATCTAATCTATTAGTAGAGATGGTCTTCTAAGTTAAAAAGAATAAATTTTTATGTAGCATAAAAACTAAATGTATCTGCCCATCAAAAACATTGAAACCAAATTATAAAACCAACAACAAACTTAAAAATAGTAAAAGAGAGAAAAAAGTTAACATCCTTAGTATAGGAAATTATCACAACAATTTAAATGATTTCAGAAAAAAAAACACAGTATATGCAGTTTAAACAAACCTAATTTGCGGAATGAGTGGTAAGATATTTTTGGTGTAGAGAACAAAGTACACACAGGAGCCTGCCCTTGTCTCCTAGGCAACGGCCCTTTATTTTGGTCTGAGAGGAAAATGTGAGGAAAAAGCACTGGAGACATTCTCCATCAACCTTACCTACCCCTTCCAACTTTGTAAGCAGTTATATACTTACAATTTCAAATTAGCTACATTAGTGTTATAATAACTTATAATTACAGTTAGGTGGCATACATGTACTAATTTACTGCAGAGGTTTGAACTCTAGCAATATGGAGCATACATGTATGAATAATGTTTACAATTCAGAAATATAAAAAATTATATACTCTGATGCTATGCTTTTTTAGAAAATATCTACAGTGTTAATATGCTCATAACACCACATAACTACAAGGGAGTTATTAAAATTTGTAATATTAATATTTATCTGTATGATTATTTATTTACTATTATGCCTCCCACATGAGAATGCATTATTCTGAGGCAAGGGCCCTGCCTGTCTTGCTTACTTTCCACTACATGACTAGCACATAGCATAGAGTCTGGCATTAGTAGGAATAGTTTTTGATCAATGAATTAGAAACATACCGGTACATAAACATGAGTCCCCTGGAGAGAGGGACCTCAGAAGCACTTACGCAGTTTAAACAAATACACAGGTAGATACGGTGGTTTAAAATAATGTCTGCAAATTCTTTGGCACTCCTTCCTTTAAGAGTTGGAGCTTAATTCCTTTCCCCTTGAATATGGGCTGGATTTAATAACTAGCTTCCAATGAATAAAATAATGTGGAGGTAACAGTGCATCACTTATAAGACTAAGTCATAAACAAGCATTGTGGCTTCCCTGCATGCTCTCTCTCTTTTTCTCAGGGATCACTTGTTCTGGGAAAGTCAGCAGGTATTGTCAATGGTAATGAACTGAGGCTTCATGCAACCAACCAGCCTTAATCTGCTAGGCATGTAAGCGTGCCAGCTTAAAAATGAATCCTCCATTTCCAGTCAAGACTTCAGATGAAAAAAGTCCCAGCTAATGATTTGTCTAGAAAATCATTAGAAACCCGGAGCCAGAACTGCCCAGTTTATTCATCCCAGATTCCTGATTCACAGACACGATGAGATAGATACAAGGGGTTTATTGGTTAAGCCACTAAGTGTGGAGTTGTTATACAACAATAGATGACTCATATAATCAATTAATCAATACTTAACTAATCAATAATTAATCAATCAAAGCATGTTTAAGCACAGAGCTGGAGAGGGGTCTGGACATTGGCGTTTCTAAAAAGGTCAAAGGTGATTCTGATACACTTTTAAGGTTGAGAACCATGGAAGTTTTATATGCTTTCCTCACTACTTTTGTCCTTAAAGGTGATGCATTTACCAGTAAGTCAAACCCATTTTAAGTCAAATCACACTTTAAATGTAAATATAACCTCCTAGAGAAAGAAGGTTAAATTTTAGTGGTAATCTCTTCAAAGGTCATATTTTTAAATAACACTTTGTCTCTTTTAAGGGTACAATGGGACTCTGGTATTAGTGTCTGATGCAATTTACAATGTCATAAAAGGATAGGATTTGTAGAACACCAAATTAACCTCTCAATTTGTTAATTCTATATCAGTTACAACAATACAAATACTATGTTCAATTCACTTTTTCTTTTCCTTCTTTAAAGAAAACAGGAACAAAAATACTTACTGATTGATGAATAAAAGGCATATCTTGTGTAGCAGCTAATCTACTCGAGAAACCCGTGCTACCATCTGGGATGCCAAAATTTAACGGTTCTCTCTTCTTAATAATGATCTGCAAGAGTAATTGAAATAGAATTACAGGACTATTTTACACATCACTGTAAGAAAAGACAAGATAATTGACTAAAGAATTTTATAATTTTTTAAAAATATGCTCTACCTTTCTTCTTTTAAAATTTACAAATGTAAAAATGTTCAAAAATGGTCTGTAAAAAGTACCAAAATTCCCAGGCAATTGCCACACATATTATATACCAAGAAACACTGTATCACTTAAAAAATAATAATAAATTTTCCTCTTCCTCCTTCCTCTATTACTACTTTTCCTACACCCCCAAAATGCAATTATGCACTTTTAGTCATGGCGTTAAATAAGAACATGTATTATGTGCAACCAAAAGTATAACCAGCTCTCATGCGTATCTGTGAATACATTAGCTTTTTCAAGCCAGCAGTATTAGCTTTGTAGCATAAAAGCATTTTCATTCTATTTAATTTATTAAGGTACTACTGTAATTTACTGGGTTTCTATTAAGAGCAGCAATATATTTCCACAATATAAGGTATTCATCTACTAAGAAACTCAGTTAAACTCCTTAAAAAGTACACCAAAAATGCTTTTTGGAATTGAGACCTTTGGACAACTCAACAAAAACAATTATGATTGCAGAATGTTATTCACCTTAAAAATGTAAAAATAAACGTATAGCTGAAATTGGGTGAAAAGTAGAAGCGGGAGAGAAACCCTGTTAGGGTAGTGAGGAATAAATAGTGTCATCATTTTATAGAGCATTTCTCAGAGACCTGATGTCCAAATGATGGACAGCACTTAAGTTTGTAGAGATCAGTAAACTGTGCACTCCTTAAAGGTTATAACTATATCTTATTCAGCTTAGTTTCCACAGCAGACACTGGAATCTAGACTCTGACATATAGAATTTCAGTAAATGTTTAGATATAATTTTAAAAGGGGTACATATCACTGGATCTTCATCTTTAACATGATAGACACAACAAATTCATAGTTAGAAATAGGCTTCCTAATAAATACTAATTATACTATTTAATTTTAACTACAGGAATTTGAAAAGTAGATTAATAGTTTAACTTCTAAAAGTACAAATCTTTAACATACTTTCTGAGTTTTCCTTATAGTTGGTGCCATGTCCTTAAAATAGTCAGGTTCCAGTTGTTCCAAAGCATTTTGCTGTGTTGCCACATTCCCATTCCCTCCTTCAATCTTTACACTTGTAGGTGCATCTTCATCCCAGGAAGTCCACTCTTCAACATCTGTCTAAATTTAATTGGTCAATATTGTCAGCCACAAAGGTAGACCCTAATTAACATTTCATGCATCAGCTATTAGAAAAATGGACTTTATAAAACATGAATTTTCAAACTTTTTTGAGCAATAGAAAAATATAAATTTTATATCACATACCAAAACTAGATCAAAAGTTTAAAAAAAAAACTTTTACCACAAGTTAGATATTCTGTTCTGTTCATTTAAAAAATAAAAAACAAAACAAATGCTTTGTAAATTGAACTGACATTACAACTTCAGCCCACAGGAGGAGGTTTGGAAATTGCAACCTAAGCCTAACCAGGTGATTGCCTAATAAAATAAAAAGTATCAACATTCTTGACAGGATCTAAACTAGATAAAGTTTCAAACATGTTCAAAATGTCCATGAAATAACCTGGAATTATTCAGCACACAAAGGCTCAAAAAATCTGAACTCAAACAGAAAAAGTCAACCAAAAGACACCAACCGTAAGGTGACATTACTGTTGGAATTATCAGAATAAAATTTTAAAACAATCATTATAAAAATGCTCCAACAAGCAATAGCAAATACTCTTGAAGCCAACAGGAAAAAATAGAAAATTTCAGCAAAAAACAGAACATAAAATAAAAACCAGGGGAAGCCAGGATGGCTCAGTGGGTTAAGCGCTCACTTTGCAGCCCCGGGGACCGAGGATCGAATCCCGGCCCCGGCCCGTGTGAACCCATATGCTGAATTGGGCAGTGCCCCCAGTTTGGTTCTCACTGGGGCGAGACCCTGGCCCAGTTCCGCCCTGTGCAGCCCTGTGCCCACCTGTGGAATGAAACTATGTGGAAAAACCAATGATGTGCAACTATGGAGACTGTTCTGGGCCCTCCCGCTTCTCTCTGTCTCTCTCTCTGTCAAAAACAATAAATAAATCTTAAAAAAAAAAAAAAAGGTCTAAAATAAAAACCAACTAATAAAATTTAGACTAAAACTATGTAACAAAAAAACTCCAGACCTTAACTACCAAATTAATTTTGTGACATACTAATGGTCTGCAATCCAGTTTGAAAAATATAGTTCTGGAACACTTATTCAAATTTTAAAAAATATTACCTGTTTTGGGACTGATGAATAATCAACTGTAGTTGGCAAAGTTATTTGGTCTCCACTTAATTTTCGTCCTCTGCCAGATCTAAAGAAAAATGAAATAATTTATTTCAATAACTACCAAAAGAACCATAAAAGCCCTATGCACAGTAAGTAACTTAAGCCTTCTAAAAGAAGATCTTTTTAAACTTCAGAATAATTTATCTTAATAATTAACAGATGCTCATTAAGATATGAAATGAAAAGTCATATATCAAGTATCTTTTAAATGTTTTTAAAATCTTGGACCAGACAACATACCTGATTTTTGGCTTGGGACTCAAAATTATAAAGTCAGGATTAATAAAGCCAAAAACAAAAATGTACAACGGTTTCAAACCGTTGCTCCTTAGAGAACTGTGAGTTCTGTAGGTGAAGTTTTGGGGTACCAATGCTGTTTTAAGCATGGTGATTTGGCTTTTGTTTGTTTTACATATTTGATTTCTTGATAAGATTACCTATTAAGCCAATAAAAAGTTTGCAAATCAAGGGATTGAACTAAGCTGTAATTGGTTTAAGTTTTAAGGATTAGTAGGAAAAGTATTATTATAACAGTTGATAAAAGCATTGGCTATGTAACCTGTGTAAACCATGGTTTTCAATGTTATTTCTAATAATTATGTGTCTAACTGGAATAACTTAACCTCTCAGCCTCAATATCCTCAAATGTAAAAAGTCAGTTTTCAAACCTACTTTAATAGGGTTGTTATAAGAATTTAAAGCAGCTAGACACTACAGTGACTGCTGTGTAACAAGACATTAAGAAAAGTAGCTATTATAAATGATCAGTCAATTAACTACAAATAATCTATAAAGTACCTACTTGGAGCTAATTGGTAATGTCAACTATTTTTATTACAAGATTAAAAATCATACTTTGTTAATCTAAGGGTTTCCAACCTTTTGGCTTTTGAATTCAGTGGGGAAAGATAACATTTCATCTTTCAGTTTCTAATGCAAAATTATTTTGGGGCCACATTGCTAGAGTTGTCTTGGGCCACACATAAAACATACCAACACTAGTGATAGCTGATGAGTTAAAAAAAGAAAAAAATAATTGCAGAAAAATCTCATAATGTTTTAAGAAAAGTTATGAATTTGTGTTGGGCCACATTCAAAGATGCCTTGGACAAACTTGAATTAAACAATAAATAGAAAATAGTTGTCAACTACTAAATTTATGATATAAACCTGGTATTTTAGAATACATAATCTAGGTTCCGACACTTAAAAGCTTATTGTAAAAGAGGGTCAGTTTTCTTAACAACGGAACATACAATCAACCCTAATGTATTTACACTGACAATAGAAATTTATGTGACAACAGAAATGTCCTTAACATTTTAAAAATCAAACGCGATTTCTTATACTAAAAGTAATCTATATTCAACAGAAATTTTATACTACACACATTCAAAGAGAAAAACACCTGTAATTTTTACCACTGTTAACACAACTACTTTTAACCTCTGGCCTACTGGCAATTAATATGCATTCTTATCCTGGTTTACCTTGTAAATTTCTGGCCATTGTCCTCATGCTCTGAAGGGTTTTGAGCACTCAACTTTTTCCTACTTCCCAAATCCTGTCCTCTTCCTCGATGATTCTGACAATCACCTAAATTTTTCATTTTTTTAACCTCTCCTTCTCCCACGATCATCTCCACTCATTACCATTGCCAGATCCTGGACCTCTTTTTTAAAATGCCAGAAAATTTTAATTCTAACAGTAAATTAAATACTATTTAATCCTCTGAGTTTTAGAAACTATAAAATGGTCATTTTGCCAGAGAATACATTTGCTAGCCTCCCTTGCAGCTAGATGGCCATACATGACTAAGCTATGGACAGACATTAAGCTGAGACGAGAACTATTCTGTGCAACTTCTAAATCATGTTGACTAAAAAGAGAACTGACTACCCTCCTTTACCCTACACTTGAGCGTATCAGTACTTTCTCACAGTTCTCCTAGGCCAAAAGTAATATTCAACAGTTCCATTAAGGAGATAGGTCCAGACAATTTAATACTATGTATGTACTAACTGCTTAGTAGCTATTTGAGAAAACAACACATACAATCTTAAAGAAAAAATAATGTTTTTATTTCATCCTTAAATAACCACAATAAAGTGCTAATGGGATGTCCATGTCTTCTGGACACCACACAGCTTCTCAAGTCCTGGAATCAGACTGGATACCACCACCCTACCCTCATTTTCTGTTCCATATTAATTTTGATTTAGTGCTTGCTTTTAATTTAAAACTAAAATCCTAGCATTGCAAAGACAGGCCACCAAAAAGTATAAGTAAACAAAAATTTATCTCAAATATTTAAGGACATCATCAAAAGTAATACTGCAGGATCTAATATTGCAAACATGGACAACTTTGAGCCAGTAGTTTATGTAGCATTTAAAAGATGTTGATTATCACATTCACTGTTTTTTGCTGGAAATGTAAAGATATCCTATGGCATACCTGTGAGTTTAATGTGAAGCCTTGAGGGTCTTACCATATAATTTAGGAACTATAGCCCTCGGGTATGTAAGTGTGACAAAACAGAAGGAATTTCAATCTCTGGATGACTTACTTCTGAAGCAGAATAAACTACCTGTCCTGGACTACCTGCACATAACTGAAATATTATGTACAGACTGGAATAATTTTTTTGTTAGGGTTTCTGTGTCAATTTTTTCAAAATATAAAAATAACATTCATATTGTAGTCTATGAAGAAATCTATGCTGCTCTCTTAGGTTCTCCATTCAAAGATGACCAAGAAAATAAGAAACTGGTCATGTCAAAAAGGAGCACAGGCACGTGCAGCCGATTCAATGCACCAACTGCACTCAAGCGTGCGTGTCCAAGGGCAAGGAAGGCCATTAAGAAGTTCCTTATTTGAAACATAGTAGAGATTGCAGCTGTTAGGGACATTTCCAAAGCGAATGTCTTTGACATTGTACATTACTGTGTGAGTTGTGCCATTCACAGCAAAATCGTCAGGAATCGTTCCTGTGATACTTGGAAGGACTGAACACCCACATCCTGATTTAGGTCTATGGGTACTGTTCCACAACCTTGGCCAAAGCTCATGTAGAGAGCTAAGTCTGTATGGACTGAAGAAATGTTCTCTGGAAATAAATGAAACAGGAACTATACTTAAAACAAAATACCTATGTCTAATTCCCATCTAACCACCTTAAAATATTCTGATAATGAAACAATTATGTACATAAAAACTCTCTAATCGTTATAATAATGAAAGTTAATTTTTTAAAAGATTTATTCTATTGTTTTTGACAGAGAGACAGAGACAGAGAGAAGGGGGAAGGCCCAGAGCAGTCTCCATAGTTGTACGTCATCAGTTTTCAACATGGTTTTATTCCACACAGGTGGGCGGGCAGGGGGCTACACAGGGTGGGAACTGGGCTGGAGGACTCCAGCACAGGAAGCTTGCCCGTCAAAGAACTGAACTGGGGGCCTCCCACATGGGAAGCACACCCTAGTTCAACATATGGGTCCGCATGGGCTGGGCCCGGGACTTGATCCTCAGACCCTGGGGCACAAAGTAAGTGCTTAACCCACTGAGCCATCCCAGCTTTCCCTGGAAGTTGATTTGTTTATATGTGAAATTCTATATTCCTAAAAATGTTATTTTGATGAAAAGTGTAAGAATTTGAAAAGAACAATAGAAATTAATCTCTACTTACTAGATTTGAAGTAGGGAAAAAATATTTTATAAATACTAGAGATTAGTGAATGACTACTACAATCAAGATATTTAGTTTACATATGTCTGTCCTGCTCTTTTATAGTCATGGAAGTATAAAAACCAGAAAGAAGATAAACATGTCAATTTAAACATAAAATTTGTTTACCTGCATATTAATTTCTTTAGGAATGAGAATATTGTTGCTAAGCAGGTACAAACTTTAAATAACCGGAACTGTGTGATAGCCATGGTGGAAATCAAAACCTGTAGAAAAGACACAAAAATATATGCATTAAGTTGATTTCATAAGCTATATTCTCAATCTGAAGTCAAGTTGAAAAATACTGTAAGCTGTGAAAATCAGATGTTTTTTTACTTTTCTTTATACACCACAAATACAAAAAGGAACCCTCCCAAAACAAAATTTATTTATAAAAAATTGTGTATTTATTCTTAAGCATTTAAACTTTAGTCACCTTCAACATACTCTCCATTTGATACAATACACTTATCAAGATGCTATTTCCACCGCTTAAAACAGTTTTTGAACTCATTGATTTTGATGCATTTTAGTGCTTCTGCCATTTTTAGTTTCAACTTTTCCACATTAGCAGAACCTTTCTCTTTGAGGACTTCTTTCATCCAGAGAAACAAAAAAAAAGTTGCTGGGGGTGAGCTCGGGTGAATAGGAATGGGGGGCACAGGGGTCATGATGTTTTTAGTAAAAAATTGAACACTCAGGGTGGTGTGGGCAAGTGCGTCATCTTGTCACACATTGTATAAATCATCCATCGTGAACTGGGCAAACGTGTTGAGTCTCCAAAAAGTCACTGAAGCCAAACGCTGTCCATCACAACTCCAGCTAGTACACGGATGCAGACAGGCTCCTAGAGCACCCACCCAGTTGGGGAAGCCTGTACTACAAGGGGCCTGCCCTCCAGAAGATCATTTCTATTTTGGGGGGTTCCCCTCATATCTGGGGATCCTTTAAAGCAGGGTTTCCCAACCTTTTTATACCCTAGGGCACATTCTAAAATATCGGTAGGGTGGCGGGCACCAGCTATTTCTAAGGATATTTATTACTGAACAAGAATAAAAAATAATAAAAATAATTTTAAAATAATAAATTTATTGTACAAATGATATACAAAGAAACATATATACAAAACATAATACAAAGTAAATAAAAAACACACGTATAATAAAATCATTAAAATAACATAAAAGAAAACATAAAAAAAAAACAATCTGTCAGTGTGATCTTTGGCATTGCATTTCATTGGCCAGTGCCTCGTAATTAGGAGAGTATGACGACAACCCTGTTAGCAAACAATTATTAAGATGCTCATCGGTAAGTCGAGATCTATATCGATTTTATTAAATTCATGTTTGAAAACAAAGATTCGCATAAATACGTTGACCCGAAAAACAATTTGATTTTATATGCCGCTTTTTTTAAAAATGGGAACCTTTCTTTGTCGACTATGTTCCATAAGTCCTCTGACATTAAGGATTTTAGCAAAATATCGTTCTTATGTTTCAAAATTTCTAACTCTAGTTCTTCTGCTTTCCCCTGAACAAGGTCTGCAATACATGCGGCTAGTTCTATTACATTTATTTGGCAAGTAAAAGGATTGATACAGAAGGAGACAATTGGCTCGATATTTGTAAACTGCAGAAATCTCTCTTCAAACTGTTTTTGAAGCACTTGCAGGGTCTCAATAAATAATGACAC
>PVKE010029502.1:0-10267 GCA_004027555.1 Craseonycteris thonglongyai | reverse complement strand
TTAAAATTTTTAAGGAAATATAGTCCAAGGGTTGATGATATTTAATTTGAGTTTTTTACTAAACATTATTTCTAATGAGATTTCTGCTGACTCTAACCTTTTTAAAAATCAAGCAAAAGCTGCTAGAAGGTGCAGTTAATCTCTCTATTTTCTTCTTCTAAATGAGATATTCATTCAGGACAAACACAGGTTAGGAACATATATTTGCAAAATAAATTTTGGCAAAATTCTTTAAGATATTTTCCCCACAAAAATCATAGAATTACTTTTTTAAAATCTCAACTAAAAATTGTTTCTACTGGAGAACATACCTTTTCAGGGAATCAACATTGGCAATCAGCTAACATTAGTGTAGAAAACCAGTACATCAGAATTTTAATGTTGTTTGCCATTCATCCTTCTGACGATCTTTGAAAAAACTTATTTCAACATGTTTTTGGTCAACAAATGATGTTGGTAAAATTCTATAGTTAACAAAAGAAATAATTATGTAATAATTGAAAAGCAAGTTAAAATAAAAGTGTTAAATAAAAATATGTGTTGTGGAAGGACATCATACCACTTTGTGGTGATCAAAGAGATACAACTTACTTTTCCCAATTTCCTATTTATCAATAGCAAAATTGGATGGCGGTCACAAAAAATAAGTCATTTTGTCTGAGAAACAGAACAAAATGCAATGAAGAATATGATGAATGAAATAAAGTTAATCTTAACCCTCCTCCCCCGAAAAAGGTAAAATATCATTTTTTTTTTCTTGCTGAGAAGCTTCTTCCAGAAACACACCATGAATTTAACACCCCTAGGTCATCACCTTAAGAGCTTCAACCTTTGACTGTCCACTAAGAAATTAAGAGAATCTTTCCAAAATACATCAGCATTTTTTTTTTTAGTCTTTGCTTTGGTTTACTTTTGGGGAGCTTTTTGAAACCTCTGCCATCAAGGAATATGAGCCTGAGGGTTATGTTCATGGATGAAAAAGTGTAATTCGAAAGAGCTGTGTCATTTTAGAGGGACAGGGAGGCCTATTCATTATGTATTCTGCCACCCCACAGAGGCCCACAAGGAGGCTCTCTTTTGCTGAGCTTTTTTTATTTATTTTTTTTTCAGTTACAGTTGACCTTCAGTTGATCAAAGTAACAACTTTTATACAAGGTGACAGTACCAGATAGCAAAAATAATTGTTTATAAAATACCTTCTAATCCAGTACTAATGAAGACAGTTGAGGAAGGAGGGTAGTGGCACTGTCCAAATTTTTTTCTTTGATAATTCTCTTCCTAACACTATATCCCCTTAAACAGACCATGGGGGAATATCATCACACAGGCAAGAGAAGACAGTACCAACTGGGAAACTTTTAACCAGCATAATGTACATTAAGACTATCTGGTCTTCACTGTGATCATTTTTCTCTTCTGCATTGATGATATTTCTAAAAACAAAGCAAGCACACAAATAAACAAAAAGATCCACAGTGCCTTTCATGGTCCACTGTAACAATCAAGAAAATGAAAGAAATATTCTTGGAGTAGCAGATTATAATACTATAATGAAGGTGGCCTGATTACACCAGAGCCACTTATTGGTAGGAGTCAAAGAAATTTCTCCAGAAGAAATGTAAAAGATCTGAAAACTCCAGCTAAGGGCTCCAATTGCTTAGTTCAGCCATCTTGGAGGAGGTCATTGAGGAAACATGACCACCAATTGACCTTGAACTGGACCCTCACAATCAAAGGTTCCTCTCCCTGTCTTTGGAATGTTCTGCCCACTGCTCTCACACTAGGAGCTACTTTAAGGGCAAAACCTTGAGAGAGTAAGGTGTTGTTGAGACCCTCTGGGCTAAATATGTGACTGAACCCAGTTACAACTTATCTGTAAATTTGGAAGATTCTGCTGAAGCCACCTAAGACAAGCTTCGTATGTCAGTTCCATTGCTTGTTAAACGTGCCACCTACCAATTTGGAATGACCTGCCTCTTTTTTAAGTCTCTCCTTGCCCTCCATGAATGAGGACAGTTTCAGATTTCACCCTGGTGTCTCCCGAGGCTGTGAACCAACAAGCCACCCCTGATTACCTCTGTTTTAATGTACATGGTAAAACGGCACTTGGAAATTATTTGAGAAAACATACCTGCTGATAGTGAGGTAAGCTAAATGATAGCATGAGTTCTCTTGAAGATGCATGATCATACTTACTGATCTCTGATGTTGGAGAAGGAATAGGTCTTCCTTATTAGTCAAAGAAAAGATAATTATAGAAGAAGGTGTCCAAAATTCATGATCATATCAATAAGCATGGCCAGGCCTAAGAGTAATACTCAAAATTATTTTTTTTTTTTGAAGAATCTATTTAAAGGAGAGAGCCATGTAAGTCCCTACCCCTTCTGTGTTTTTTGTTTGTTTTGTCTGCTATTTTGGGGTGAGAAGGGGGAACCTGCCTTGGTCTTTGTGAAAATCCTGATCTCTGATAAGAGTTTCTGAAATCTTTTCCACCTCCAGACTCATTCTGGGTAAGATTAATAGGCTAACCAAAGACAAAACAAAACAAAACAAAAAAACTAAACAAAAACAGAAAGAAAAAACACCCAAATTATCCCAAGTGTACATGTAGTTGATTGTTGATCTCCTGTAGTAAAAAAATATGCAATTAGTGATAATTAGTCATGGAGACTTTTGTTTAAAAGGATGTTTAAACCATGACTCAAGGCTCAAACAAGGCAGAATTCCTTGTACTTCATATTCTTTTGTTTCATTCTGTTTCCTTTTCTTTTGCTTCTATAAAAGAAGTAGAATCTGGTTTAAAGGCTCAAATGAGTATTTTAGATAGAAACAAATACTCTTATTTCTTAAGCTTTATATTTCATGTGGTTAATGTTCTAGGCCTGTTGAATTGGATGAATGTTTAGAATAGTCATTCCAAAGGTATGAAACAGATTATTTTAAAGAAACTGAATTGTTAGGGATCCAGATATAGCTTAAAAATTTAGAAGTTTATTTGACTTTATAGTTTCAATGAATGTAGAATATCTCTTCTTTTGAAAACATCAATAAGTTATTTTGAGACCTGACAGGCTTAGATTTTCTAGACCATTGAATTATAATAATAATAATAAATAATTGCTGACATGTACTTAATTTGTGCAAGGTGCAATTACACAACTGTTACAAGAATTATTTCATGAACTCTTGAAAATGACTCTGTAAGGTAGCATTGAGGAAACTGAAGTCCCTAAAGGTTAAATTGGTAGCTTACATGTAATTGGAGAATTAGAATACTAGCCACGGCAGTCTTAATTAATACTGGTACTGTGCTCTCAAAATACAGTATATCATTGTCTCCCTGGAAGAATTCTTAATTCAAGAAAGATTTCTAGGGGAAGCCAGGATGGCTCAGGGGTTAAGTGCTTGCTTTGCAGCCCCGAGGACCAAGGATCATATCCCGGCACCAGCCCATGTGGACCCATATGCTGAACTGGGGTGTGCTTTCCATGTGGAAGGCCCCCAGTTTGGTTCTCACCCCCCCACCCCCTGGTTAGGCCCCTGTCTCGAGGGGGCGTGCCTCCCATGCCAGAGGCCCCCAGTCCAGTTTCTGCCCTGTCGAAAACTGATGACGTACAAGTATGGAGATTGCTCTGGGCCTTCCCTCATCTCTCTGTCTCTCTCTATCTCTGTCAAAAACAATAAAATAAATCTTAAAAAAAAAAGAATAATAAAGATTTCTACTTCCACTATGTTTGTAACTAAATAACTGTTATGACTTTGGTCAAAGCACTTGAATGGAGATTTCTGCTCTGTACAATGAAAGTTTTAGATTAAATAATTTCTGAAGTCTCTCTCCTTTTTTTTTTTTTTTGGCAAGGAGTCCTGCTGAGTAAAGTCATTTTTTTTTTTATTTCCCCATGGCTGGCAATGTGGCTTTGGCTCACCTGTAATTCATATTGTAGCACAGCCAATATACTATAAAATCTGTTTCACTCCACCAGCCAAGAAGAAGCAGGTGGCTATCAATTTCTTATGTTCCAGGGAAAGCTATTTGTCAGGGATAACCTAGGTAATTTTGGATAGCTTAACATCTCCCCTTGGCATATGGTATACTCAGATGCTAATCACTAGCTCATCTGTGAGCATTTCAGTTTTTGTTTTACACACAAGCATGGTAAATATAAAAATAGAGATACATTAAAAAAAAAACAACTGAATCAATAACCTGGGATTTTTATATCCTTTTTTTTTTTGGTTAAAGACTGCTGTTAGCTGAAAACACTCCTCTAGTTGTCTGGAGATTTAAGATAGAAGAGATGGAATGAAGATGCTTGATAATGTGGTTGCTATGCAACCATTTTGCAATTATATAGGTTCCTACCATAGGAGGTGATATGGATGGAGTGATAAAGTATGCTCCCCAGTGAGCACACACAGAATATTTTTCATGTGACAAAACCAGAGTCTGAGATCTGGATTTAGAGAATACGTGGATAAGAAATAAATGCCAAAAATTATAGAGATCTAAATTTATAGCAAGAATAAAGGGCTTATACTACACAATTGGATGGGCAGAAGCTCACCAGAAATGGCCTTAGCTTCAAGGAAGAAAGATATGAACATTTATTTTTGAAGCAGGATTTATTCTAACCAAATTTAAGAGGAAAGAAAAGAAAAAATAATGAAACTAAGAGTATGGTATGCTTTACTTTTATTTAATAGGCCTTGCCTAATTTAATCTTTACAGAAATTTTGTAAGGTAGAGTGGTACTAATCTCATTGTATAAATGCGAAAATTGAGACAAGAGATGTTTAGTTACTCGCTCAAAATTGAATTATAATTGGGACTAAATCTGGGATATGAACACAAAACTTTTAGTTCAAGTCCAGTATTTTTCTCGTTACATTGTGCTTGGTAGGGCATCATTTGCACTTGTTGTTTCTTTCATATAATTACTGTTCTTTTTTATGAATTCCACAGAGAAAGACTATTCTGTTTTGAATTTTTCTCCTATTTTTACTGAATATCATGGATTTAACTCCGATGCTTGCTGGTGGGTTTACTGAATTTCAGAACAGGGTACATACTGGTGCATTGCAGAAAATTCATTTTGTTACAGATATAATTACCTCAAAGTATCACATTAATTTAAATAGGGAAATTGTAATTAATCTAAGTAATAAGACAATTTCAAGGGAAGCCAGGATGGCTCAGAGGGTTAAGCACTCACTTCACAGCCTTTGGAACCAAGGATTGAATCCCATCTGACCCATGTGGACAAAACTGAACTGGGGTATGCTTCCCATGTGGGAGGCACCCATTTTGGTTCTTGCCCCCTGGTTCACCCCCTGGCTTGAGGAGGCATGCGTCCCATGGGGGAGGTTCCCAGCCCAGTTCTCGCCCTGCGCAGCCCCACCCACCTGTGTGGATCGAAAACATGTCAGGAAAAAAAAACAAAAAACTTATGATATACAACTGTGAAGACTACTTTGGGCCCTCCTCCTTCTCTCTGTCTGTCTTATTCTCTGTCTCTCTCTGTCTCTGCCAAAGGCAACAAAATAAATCTTAAAAAAAGATAATTGCAAGGTTATGTAAGTGATCTTTACAATTTAGCTAATCTAATCTTTAACTCATGGGCTAAAAGCCAGGATGGCTGGCCCAACCAAGGGAGTTCTTGGTGTGTTTGTATATAGCCTGGCCAAGGGAAAGGTGGAGAATTATTTAGGAAGGTGTGGTGTTATGCTCTCTAGAGTTAAAATAAAAGAAGAAAACTGATTATTTAACATCATAGAGCTGAAGCTAGGTAGGTACGGTATTACATAGAACACAGTGTGCTCTAATCTGCTGTCACAGTAATAATGAGGGTGATGGTTTGTCACATTATGTAATGTCTATTTGACTTCCACATGTCCCAACTCAATTAATTCTCACTATCATACAGAGATGCAAATGTAGCCTATTAATCCTCCTATTTTTTCCCATATTCTCCCATTTTACAGAAAATTAAGGGAATAAATAATCAAGGGAAATGAGACTTAGAAAAATTAGGTGACTATCTGAGGTACCATAGGTACAAAAGAGAGAGTCAGTGACCAGCTTTATCTTCTATTTTTTTCTTGTGAATTTACTGTTAGAATCACTGGTATTAGAAACACCATCATTCTCTTCATTTCTGATCTGCAGCTTGCTTCTCCCAGATGTAATACAAGACAAGTTATGAAAATACTTATACATACTTATAAATTATGTTGTTATTTAAAAATTTATCTTACTTTGGTGAGGAAGAAAGTTATATCTATGAAAAGATAGCTGTCACATGTGGAAGAAAGAGGGGTATAAACAAATTTTAAAAATAAGGAAAATGATCTCTATTTATTTCAACTATGTTAGAGCTCTCACACAGTGGTTATTTTAATTTAATGAACCCCTGGCCTTGAATTTATAATACAATTGAAATAATTAACAACAACAACAATAATAATAATAATAATAATAATAATAAATAAAGAAAGAAAGGTAGTAGTTTATAGGATCAAGAATAAAGGGGAGAAAGATCCAAGATGGTGGAATACATAAACACCATGTCTGCTTTGGAAGCATACAAGGATCAGATTGTGGTGTGTAGCTTTGAAACAAGCACTGTAGGATGGTTGACAATTTTCCTGAGTGGGGTCCTCCTCTGGTGCAGCCAACAGGTGAGCACCATCTTTCCTGTGTGAAGCCTTCTCCCACGCTGCCAAATCTGAATCTGATTGGTCTGGTGAGTTTCACTTGTTCCACCCTGCTGACTCACTAGGACTCTGCCCCACCCAACTTCCCCATTGCCAGAGGCACTTTCTTCAGTGAACAGTCAACCCTCCCTGCTTTGCAATCTTTCTTGGAAAACTATCACATTTGCAGACCCCAGGTGGGTGGTGATTGCCCTAACCTTGGTGTGCATTGAAATTTTTGCTGAGTAGCTCCAAGCACAAGACTGGCACTAAATCAGAATCTGTAGGAGCACCCAGCACAGGTGACCAGGGAGACTGTGTCAGGGTCCCACAGGGTACCTACCACACAAAGCTACACAGCAATACTAGGAGACATAGCAGATCTTTTCATACATAGAAACAAACACAGAGAAATGTCCAAGATGAGGAAAAATGTATGTCACAAATGAAAGAACAGCAGAAAACTCTAGAAAAAGAACTAAATATGATGGAGGCAAACAGCCTTTTAGATACAGATTTCAAAACAATGTTTATAAGCATGCTCAAGGAACATAATGAAAACTTTAACAGAGAGATAGCAAGCATAAAGAAGGAAACAGAAACCATTAAAAAAAAGTCAGAAATAAAGAATACAATAACTGAAATGAAGAATGCAAGACAAGGAATACCAGCAGACCAGATGAAACAGGGGATAGAATCAATGATTTGGAAGAAAACACCTAATCAAAACAGCAAAAAGAAAAAAGAATCCAAAAAGTTTAAGATAGTTTAAGAGAATTCTGGTACAATATCAAGCCACATCATAGGGGACCAGAAGGAAAAGAGAGAGAGAGAGCAAGGGACTGAGAACTTATTTGAAAAAATAATGACCCAAAATTTTCTAAACCTGGCAAAGGAAATATGTATACAAGCCCAGGAAGCATAGAGAGTCTCAAACAAGATGAGCCCAAAGGACCCACACCAAGACACATTATAATTAACATGGCAAACATTAAAGACAAAAAGAAAATCCTAAAAGTAGAAAAAGAAAGGCAACTAATAACTTATAAGAGAGCTCCCATTAGATTGTCAGTTGATTTCTTAAAGAAATTTTGCAGGTACAAAGAGATTGGCAGACCATAACGTGATGAAAGCAGGACCTACAACTAAGATTACTCTATCTAGCAAAGCTATCATTAAAAATCAAAGGACAGGGGAAGCCGGGATGGCTCAGTGGGTTAAGTGCTCACTTTGCAGCGCCAGGGACTGGGGATCGAATCCCGGCCCTGGACCGTGCGGAACCATATGCTGAGCTGGGAGCTCCCCCAGTTCGGTTCTCTCTCTGTCTCTGTATCTCTCTCTCTCTCTCTCTCTCTCTCTCTCTCTCTCTCTCTGTAAAAAAAAAAAAATAAAAAATAAAAAATCAAAGGACAGATAAAGAGCTTCCCAGAAAAGAAAAAGATAAAAGAGTTAATCACCACCAAACCAGTGTTACAAGGAATGCTAGAGGAACTTTAAAACAAACAAATAAACATAAATCGAAATTGTGAATAATAAATTGGCAAAAGCTATATATCTATCAACAATTACTTTCAATTTAAATAGGTTAAAATCTTCAATCAAAAGGTATGGATAGTATTGTGATGAATGGAGTGTCAGAGAAAGGCAGGCACAATTTGATTCTGTTTATATATGGACTCTAAAGAAGAAAATAAACAAACAAAACAGAAATAAACTCATAGATACAGAAAACATTTGGATGGTAGCCAGGTGAGAGTGGGTTTGGGGGTATTGATGAAAAAAGAGAAGGGGATTAAGAAGTGCAAATTGGTTGCTACAAAGTAAGTATGGGGATGTAGAGTAGAGCATACAGAATATAATCAATAATATTGTAATAACTATGTATGGTGTCAGATGGGTACTAGATTTGTTGGGGTGACAGTTTGAGAGGAGGTTGGGGGAAGGGTGGAAATATGAAGAATTAAGAAATACAAATTGATAGTTATAAAATAGTCATGAGGATATAGCATAGGGAATTATATGGTAATAACTATATATAGTGTCAGGTGGGTATTAGACTTGTCAGGGGGATCACTTCTTAAATTATATAAGTTTCTGACCACTATGCTGTACACCTAAAATTAATACAAAATAATAGTGAATGTAAGAAAAAATAAAAGAGGTGGTACATATATACAATGAATATTACTCGGCCTTAAAAAGAATGAAATCTTGCCATCTGCAACAAACTGATTACACCTAGAAAGGGGGTATCATACTGAGTATAGTAAGTCAGGCAAAGAAAGACAAGTCATATGATTCCACTTATATGTGCAATCTAAAGAACAAAATACATGAACAAACAACAGAAATAAACCCATAGACACAAAGAACATTTTGATGGTTGCCAGATGGGAGGGGTTGGACAGGTGGGTAAAAAAGGGGAAGAGATAAGAAGTACAAGTTTATAGTTACAAAATAGTTACAGGATGTGAAGTACAGCATGGGACATACAGTCAATAATATTATAATAACTATTATGGTGTTATATGGGTACCAGATTTATTGGGGTGATGACTTCATAAGTTATATGTGTCTCATCACTATGCTATACACCTGAAACTAATATATTAGTGTATGTCAAATGTAATTGAAAAATTTTAAAAATTGTAATAAATAAATAAATAAAATGGTAAATATATCTAAATATAAACAAATAAAGTGGAAAAATTTCCTACCTTTTTTCCCCTACTTGGATTTAATTCAACAGAGTAGAATAATTTTTGGTCTAAATTAGAGCTGTAACCCATTAGAACTAATACATTTAATGAAAATTTTTGTCATTTTACTGAACATATCAACAACCTTTTATTTGAAAAATTACATTAGTTATAATCAATTTGTTACAGTTCTGGACTCATTTATAATGTATCTTCAAATACAATGTGAAGAATCACTTAATATACAAAACTTACTAGGCAATATTTGGAAAATCTATTATAGGTGCCTCACTAAGAGATGTGAAAATCATTTTGATAGCAAAACTATTTAAAAATACAAACTGTTATTTATGGCAGTTGATGCTGTTTATGGTTCATCTAGTCTCTATTTTGTATAATTAATTTTCAGATACACTTATTTCAAACTTCTACCAGACCTTTTAGTTTCTCTCTCTCTCTCCTTTGCCCCCGCCTCTCCCTATTCTTTTTAATTTTTTTAGAAAAAAGATGCTATAACAGTACAAATAATGAATAAGAGATGAAAAAATGAGATCAGTAGGTAATTTTTATCAAAAATGATTAAATTATTCATTATTGTCTTTATAGGATAAAATAATTTAAATCCTTATAAATCTAAATTTACAATTACGAATATCCTAAAATGACAAAACAGTAGATTTAAAATTGCATGTGGCTTACTCCCTACCCCATATCTTTCTATACTCTCCACTTTTCTTTAGAGCTAAATTTTTTAAAAAGATAGAAATAATGTTTTTTTTTAAGTTAATTTTGTCGAATGCTTTTTCTATATTAATTGATATAATCATATGGTTTTTACCTTTAATTTGGTTTATGTGGTGTATCACATTGATCAA
>PVKE010029501.1:0-20210 GCA_004027555.1 Craseonycteris thonglongyai | reverse complement strand
CGCTCCCCATCACTTACATTACCACCTGAGCTCCGCCTCCTGTCAGATCAGCAGCAGCATTAGATTAATTGTATAATTACTACATATTTAAATGTCATAATAGAAATAAGGTGCACAATAAATTCAAGTGCTTGAATAATCTGAACAACCCCCCCCCCCACACACACACACACACACAACCTCCCCACCTTCCAGTCCATGGAAAAATTATCTTCCATGAAACTGGTCCCTGGTACCAAAAAAGTTGGGGACTGCTGGCTTAAACAACAGAAATCTATTTTCTCTCAGTTCTGGAAGCTGGAAGTTGAAGATGAAGGTGCTGGCACATTTGTCTTTTCTTGAGGCCTCCTTGGCTTTTGGATGGCCACCTTCTTGCTATGTCCTCCCATGACCATTTTGTCTGAGTGTATGAATTCCTGGTTTTTCTTCCGTTTCTTATAAGGATACTACTAGTCATACTGAATTAGAGCCCCACTCTTATGGTCTCATTTAACCTTAATTAACCATAAGCTCTTTTAAAGTCCTATTTCTAATTTCAGTCACATTGGTGGTGACGTTCAGCATAGAGGGGACACAATTCAGCCCATAACAGATGCCCATGAGAATTATTCATATACATAATAGTTCAGCTATGCATCTTACAGCAATTTACTCTTGATCTTCACACAAATAATCACATACAGTATTGCTTTTTAAGGTGATCTTTAAAATTGATATCCACCCTAGAGATTATGAACAGTAAGTGATTAAATTCATACTAAATTTCTTTGCGATCTTTTCTAGGGAATCTCTCAGATGATCTCTACAAGTATTTAAAACTAGCCTGGATTGAGGTCATTTCCACGCTAATATTTTCTCAAGGCAGTACTTGGCTGTCAAAGGTATGGGATTGAGAAAGAACTCTGCAATATGACTTTGTAAAGACCCAAATATAAAGCATCTCCATCTTTCCTGATGGGTAATTTTGGAGAAAACTTTACTATATAAGCGGGCATCTAGAGTACTTAGTAAACTTTTGCTGGCATGACTGGAGAGTAGGAAGAATTACTTAATGATATTGTCATTAATAAGCAGGAATCATATGGCCATAGTACATAATTTATTTAAAGAGCTAAAATATTGTAAAGTATACTTTTTTTTTTTTTTTAGGAGTCACAAAGCTTTATTTACGCTGGTGGGCTCAGAGGAGTGTTGTTTCAAAGTCTGAGCCTGTAAAACATACTTAAAAATAATATCAAACATAATTTATTCTCTGCTTGGTAGTTCAGAAGGCACTTCGAGATTTTGAGGCTTTCTTATCACTGTTGTGGTAAATGTGGATATCATAAAGGTGTAGAGTGTGAGCCAGGACAGAATTGGGGTTAGAGCAGCTTCTAATTAATGGCAATATTCTCTTCCTGTGTTATATATTCTTAACCAATATTCTTGAGTTTTTTTCATAATTCATATTTAATAGGGAAAAACCCTCCTGTACCTATCTAAACTTTGTGATGCTCCAATATATAAAGGCTCTTTAAACAGTCTATAGATCTAATTTATTCTGAAAACTAAAAATAAGACAGGGAACCACAATACTACAAAGACATGAAAAAAGTGAATCATCCCAAATTCACATCTTTTCCTTTGACTTAAAAATTTAATTGACATTTTTAAGAGTAATATTAACATTAGGACAAATACATTGGAGTAAGAGAGCAGGTTCTGCCAACAATTATGATCTCAAATTTTTTTGTTGCAATGTACAACCTATATAGCATACATATATATACGTATGTGTGTACACACACACACACACACACACACACACACACACACACACACACACGTTTTTTAACAAGGGACCTTTTCTCTTGAAGAACACACAATCCACCTAAGTCAGTTTTGTGACTTGGGGATGTGTGGGCAGAAACTAAAAGCCTTCCAAACATATTATAGATAATGACTCTCTCTATCTTTGAAGAAATGTTACAGCTGAATGGCAATTTGGTACCCTTTACCACTTCCAGAGATTAATGGGGCTTCAACAATAATTTAAAGCTATAGGTTTCAACTGCATCTAAGTCCACTTCTTCAAAGGTGAGATCCTACCCTTCTATCAAGCAATATGCAAACTTGACCTCTAATTTAGCCAAAAACATTTATATTCTTATCAAACTCTTTAAGATTCTCAGACCACAACACATGATCTTCTTGTGAGAAACGTGTGAGGTCAGAAGACAAGGCAAGAATCGATCATCAATCCTGAATCCATATCATCTATAGGCAGTAAAATGCCTGGATTTAGAAAATTTGGTATTCCTTGAATAAATTAATCTTAAGTGCGAAAACATGAAATTCTGAACTGCTTTTCATTCTCTTGAGCTAAGCAAAATACTGTCAGGTACTAGTGATACAACAAATACATAATAATTCAAACTCCCTCAAATGCAATTTATTGTTTACTCAGTGGGGCAATGTTTAGTTTTTGACCTAAAGAAGATTCTTGCCTATTTAAGACCATGTCCTGATAGTCTTTTCTATTTTATTTTATTTATTTATTTATTAAAAATTATTGGGGTGACATTAATTGATATCAATTACATTGTTCCAGGTGTACAATTCTACATTACATTGTCTATACATCGCATTATGTGCTCACCACCCAGAATCAGCTCATTTCCATCACCGTGTGTTTGCTTCCCCCTCCCTATATTTTTTTTTTGAGATTTCTTTTTTATAAAGATTTATTTTATTGTTTTTGACAGAGACAGAGAAAGACAGACAACAGAGAGAGACAGAGAGAAGGAGAGACAGAGAGAACTCCCTTTAGAATAAAGTATACTGAAGCTGTACTATTAGTCACAGTCTAAAATATTTGTTTTTACCAGAAACTTTTTTCACATTCTTTTATCATGTTCAAGAAATAAGAACCAGGAAAAACTTACAGTACTTTGGATTAATATTGGGCTAGAATAGAGCTTAAGGATGCTTAAAATTCTATCCCTTAAACTCAGTGAACTATAATATTGTCCAGTCAGGCTGCACAAGCTGGCTTCTGAACAGAAGCCTGACTAGGGAGATGGGACCAGTTACATGGCATTAACATTCAAGATAAGTAGACATCACTCCTCTCTCATTAAGTCCTTTTAGAACATACTGGGCTATCAAGCAAACACCTTACAGGAAGTATCCAATCCTACCCATCTATAGTTTTTCATATTATAGCAACATGGAATTCGGAATACTATTTTAATGTTACTTCTCAGTTCATTATATAAAAAAAGAAAATTTCATTTTCTTCAAATGGTAAAATTAAAGCTTATTCTATATACCTGAGTTTCTGGTTGTTTCCCACAGCATTTCTGATTAAAAACCTCATTTTATTATCAATGAAGATATTCTCTAAACTAAAACAAATATAGTCAGCACAATAAACTTTTCCTAAATTTATAACTTGAATTTTAAAATTACTTTATAAAACAATTTTACCCCCTATACAAAAAAAAATCAAAAAAAAAAAAATCTTTCACACATCAATTCTGAATGTAAGGGTTGAAATCTCCTGGATCTTTTAAAATACACGTATACAACATATAAATTTATAAAATATTATCTCTGATAAACCATGTATCATCCAGGTTGTTTAAGAAATGCTACCACATACCAGCTCCCGAAAGATCATAATTCCATCAAATATAGATTTGTAAAAATTTTAATTTTAGATATAAGGTAATGTATTTTCTCCATGATGTCCTCATTTTTCAGGTATTTAAAGGAGGAATTTGACTCCTTTAAGATTAAGAAACAAGCATGCCCTCCTCCTTCATCAAAAAAGATTAAAGAAAAAAATTATCACTTCTTAATGATCCATAAGTGGCTTCTAAATCTTCCTTTTATTCTACTCTGTTTAAAAACTCTTCTTCTTGAAGTTTCAGTTTAAAGTCCTCTCTTATTCTTTCTAGCAACTCTGGTTTAAAAATGACATCCAACGCAGTCATTGCCAGAGCTTTGGCTGTACGCAAAGTGTAGAACTGAGCTTCTTGTGATCCTAAAAGTAAATAAAGATACCCCCATAATTACTATACATTAATTTATTAGTATTCAGGTTAGCTCTCAATATCTAAATTGCCTCTCCACTACCCACCACAATATAGTGTTTTCTGAGGGGACATTAGGTAATGAATAATAATAGGATAAACTAAACAGAAAGGCAGCCACTAGTACAAAAAGAGAGTACATGCTAAAACATTCACTTCTAACACATACCTGCAGCTTCAGTATATTGTTCTGTATGATTCAAGGCATCAGATCCAATGTAAAAGTATGGATGAATCCCAGGAACCACGAAACTAACATTTCCAAAATCAGTAGATCCTTGGAAAGGTAAGACAATCCATGAATTTCTAATTGCTAGTCCAATGGATACTAGCCCATACTACTTTTGCAGGCCCTTTAACACTTGTCATGATTTACTGCTCCTTCTCGCTCCCTTTTTTAATGGAGTGCTTCATAAATTTGTGTGTCATCCTTTGCACAGGGGCCATGCTAATCTTCTCTGTATCATTCCAATTTTAGTATATGTGCTGCCAAAGCGAGCACTGCTCCTTCTCTTCTAGATACCGGTATGCTCTACTCCTTTGGCTTCCATGACTTCACTCTCTCCTGACTATCTGGCTTTCTTTCTGACCACTGTGTTTCCTCCTCTCCACTGCTTCCTTTGCTTGTCTCCTAAGTACCAGTAATGCTTAGGGATTCATCTTTGTGCTTCCTCTTTTCCCTGTGTACCTGGGCAAGCTCATCAACTCCTATGTTTTCAATTTCCTTTCAGATATTGATAACCCCTTAAATTTCTAAGCTAGACATCTTTTGGGGGTACCAGAATCAACAGGCTACTGAACAGCGCCCCTTAGAAATCCTATAAGCACCTCAAATCTAACACAGTAATCATTTATGCCAACCCACCCATACCCCAACCTGCTCATTCTCTTGAATTCCTTATCTTAATGAATGTCATCAGCACCCCATTTTTATCACCAAGACTTTCTGAGTATGCTTCATCAACATCTATTATACTTTAGGAGATACTTCTCAAACATGCAAACATATTAGTAGTAATGTTTTTAAAAGGAAAAAAATCTAAAATAACCTCCAATACTTATGATTATTTAAATTCTAATAGTTGGTCACTCTTCAGAAATAGAAAAATGACCTTATATAACTAAGTACTCACTAGCCTGCATATTGATAAATGAGAATGAATTAAAATTCGATGTGCCCTCTAAAGAGCTTACTTAAACTTAGAACTAAGCAAATTTAAACACTAAAAATATTTAGAATCTAAAGCAAAAAGTATGTTGACTATTTCTAAAAGCAAATCTGCTCATTTAACACTCTACATTCATTGAAGAACTCACTAGTTTCTTTCCTCTAACCATTAAGTTTGTGAAAAATATCATTAAAAATATCTGTAATACATCCCAATCTCTAAGCTGTTAAAACCATTTAATCCAAGATGGTATTTCTCATCCTCAAATAACACACAAAAATAATGAAAGAACTTAATTACCTGAAGAGCCATTCAAAACTGCATCTTCTGAAATGAATTCTATTCCTAGCTTTTCCCCGTTTTCAACATAAGCTTTCCATAGGCTCTTATTGGGGAGGACATTGTAATAATCATGTGCTTCACCTTTAATTTCTACCTAATAAATTAAAAAACAAATTTTGAAATAAAAAGCTCAAATTCACTATCTAAATTTATAATCAGCAATGGTTTATTTTTACTTATTTATTTTTTACAGAAGGAGGTTTAAGAGAGGGCACTTTTCCTTCTTGATATAAACTCTCTCAAATATGTTACTTTAAAAAATATGTATTTTCTATAATGAGAGTTCCTAGGACCCTATCTCCTTTATATATATATAAACAAAACCACATGATGTCACCAGGCTCTAGTAGCTAGTGAGTTTCAACTTCAGTCTCCTAAGTAGGGTGTTGGGGGCAGTCAGGAATCTCCATTTTAACCAGGACTCCCAAGTAATTCTGATGCAAGTGGTCCAAAAACCACACTTTGAGGA
Organism: Craseonycteris thonglongyai; assembly: GCA_004027555.1. Lineage (NCBI taxonomy): Eukaryota > Metazoa > Chordata > Mammalia > Chiroptera > Craseonycteridae > Craseonycteris > Craseonycteris thonglongyai. The sequence goes on along the minus strand of PVKE010029501.1, from coordinate 14,154 downwards.
ACACTGCTTCTGGCTGTAGCCACTAAAAGAAAGAAATTAAGCTTTACTAATATTAAATATACAAACAGATACTGACATCATTGCCTGGTCTGAAAAGTATAAAGGTACCTTGAGGGAAAGACAGAAGATTCTCAATTTATAGATTTAGTTTGATTAAATAAAAATAAGTGATACTTCCTCACACTAAAGACTATTCCTATAACATTAGCAAATGCCAATTATAAAATGGCAGAAATGACATTTCTTCTTTTCTTAACAACATCTAACTTAGAAACAATGACAAACTAATCAGATATTAAAAGTCAGCCAAAATATAAAAAGTTATTAAAAGACTCTAAGATATAAATTTAAATCCAGTAACAATGAACCTTATGCTAAGGGAATATTACACATAAACAAGAGATAATAAATGCTTGATATTTTTACTTTTTGGACATTTAACATATACTGTCTTAGAATTACTGCTACTATCTGAATAAATCATACATCTCCAGTCTAATGAGGGCAGAAAAAACATAAGGTACTATGTGTGAGGGTTACACCCTAACTCTTCATAAACATTCTCATTAATTATCACAAGAACCCTAAGCTAGATTATACTATTATTGCATTTTTCAAGAGAAAAATGTAGAGAAAGAAAACAACCTTTCCAAAACTTTCAGAATCAGTGAGGCTGAGGGGCAAAGATCCAGATCTTGTCTCTCCAACTGACTACAGGCTACCCATGGGGTGAGACTAAATGTAATTCTGTAACTTCTCACCCCACTGTAAGCCCTACATGATTGGTATATAAATGTCATTGATTTTATGGTTCGAATGAACAAAACCTCTTGACTAACTTCTGTTTCTATTTTAACCTTCACTCCAGCAAGCCATAAGTATTTATATCACTGCTATACCTATCTATAATTTTACCAATAATAGCTTTTGCTGATTTTGCCATAAAGTTCCCTTCATAGAAAATACATAGAACGATTCTAAAAGCATAACTACCAATAAGGAATGATATAACTTATAAAAAGGCAGGAATTCTAGCTCAGCAGTATCAGTTATTCTTATTATGTAATAAGAATACATACTGTAGTCTTCCCTATGCAGAGAAAGATAAATAAGAATTAATAAATAAGAATTAAAGACTTTCATATCAACTATTCAGTCAACTGATTTTACCTATTCAAGACATCACCACATGAAAAAGAAGCAAGTAAAATTCTAATCTAACTTAATTAATATAAACAACTCCAGCCCACATATATACCTCTGATTATAACTTAGATTAACTCTTAAAAGTTCTTACTGTGCACCCAGTAGCCAAAGCTGCAGCTCTGAAGCAATCTTCTGCCTTTTTGGTCAAAATTTGAAGTTCTCTCATTGAAGGTGCACGGAGGTAATAGATTAATTCAGAATAAGAGGGAATAATATTGGGTTTTACACCACCATTTTTTATTATACCTATAAAAAGAACCAAATTATTGGAATTGAGCTTAAAGACCATTTCTTTAAGCTTAAATACACCCATAAAGTTTTTCAGCCAGTATGTGCATAAAGAAAAATAATTTAAACTTATTTGCTTTACGAATATACCAATCAAAGATTTTGCTGTGTTTTACAACAAAAAGTTTTTATACATAGGTGATACTTTCTGGCTAACAGGAAAAGAAATAAAATAATTATATGTACTTTATTCTAAGAAATTTATATAATAAGAAATTATGATTCCTGATTATAAAAAATACTGTTAGAAAGTTTTATAACTATATTAAGCCTTAGGAAGCCTTTAAAAGGCTTATTAAGCCTTTTTAAAAATAGGTTTTACTACAGTTGCACATTTTGGACAAACTTTTGATGTAAGAAAAGAAAAAAGCCCAATGGTATGAAGTTCTATAATTATTATCATACCTCAAGAATCCTATGAATATTTTAAATGGCATTTGGCTCTGAGAAAATAATTTTCATGCCAACAAGAAACCAATGCAGGTCAAATATCACTAAGTATTATACTATTACCTGTTAAAACAAATGCATTTATTTGGATCTACACAAGGAAGGAACACTTATTCATTCAGATATAACTAAACTAGATATGTGAAATCTAATTTCATATGAACTGCTTTAAAATTTTTTTTTTTTTTTACATATTCCTGATTATTCCTTTTAAAGAAACTAAGGTAGGGAATTGGTAAAAGTGTAATTATAAAGTAATTTCAGGCAACAGCAAAATCAGGGAAAGGATGGATATTAAAGTATAATAAGTTCTCAAATCAAAAGGAAATATACTAAAAATATATTTGTACCTTCAAGACAGTACTTTATTACTGCATTTACATTAAAGTGATACATGTATTTTTTTTATTTTTTATTTATTGTTTTTGAGAGAGAGAGAGAGAGATACAGAGACAGTGAGAGAACTGAACTGGGGGAACTCCCTAGCTCAGCACATGGGTCCGCATGGGCTGGGGCCGGGATTCGATCCTCTGTCCCCAGCACTGCAAAGTGAGTGCTTAACCCACTGAGCCATCCAGGCTTCCCCAGATACATGTAATTTTAAAAGATGTTATGTAGAATTAACAACACTTGAGTAAATAAAACCAGTCACCATAACTTTTTTTTTTTTAATTGAAGAAAAGACAAAATTTTGTTATCATTAAGGGATAGTTAGGATACTGGAAAATCAAGTTTCAACTTTCAAATGACCACTGAAAGAACATAGGTCCTTACATAAAATCATCATCTCTAATACTCAAAATGACCATTCCATTTATGCATAATCTTAACTGTCTTCTTACCCACACATAGACAAACATCCCAGTACACTTGTCACATAACTTCTGAAAATGTTTACAAATTTTGGAAAATTCATATAAAGTACACGTTCCCAAATTTAAAAAGATCAAATATTAACTAATTATATTGCATTGAAATATATTAAACACTATCTATTAAACAAAGTTATTAGACATCCATACCATGAACTCTCCAAGTTGGCTTCATTTGCTGTCTTAACACGGATAGATTGTTATAGGCAAGAACAGCAGCATCCAATGCATTTATTCCCTCCCAGGGATAAGCAGCAGCATGAGATGCTTTTCCATGGTACTTCACAGTCACACTAGGAAATAAAAGATCATTTGGAATTATGCTTTTCAATATCACTAAAGTAAGAAAATCTAAGTTGTTAGAATTACCTATTATTCAAAATTAATTCACACTGCTAGAATTTTTATTTGCAAATCATTTGTAGCAATAACCAAAATTTATGTAGCCTAGTTGTAGTTTATTAACACAGTGTCTGAGACAAAGAAGGCATTCCAAAAGAGAGAGAGAGAGAGAGAGAGAGAGAAAATTTTGATCAACTGAACTCCTGTACACAAAAGTGTACAAATACAAGTGTCCAAACAAATATGCAAAAGTGTATTAAGTGCTGGAATTACAAAAAAGATGACTCCTTTCTCCTTCTAAACTTCACTGTGATAGTTCCATACCAAAGGTCTGCAAACATTCTGTCTTAATGGTGGGGGAAGGTCAAGGAAAGAGAAAGGAGGTGACATCTGAAATGAGTTAGGACAATCTCTAAAACTCAGATTATGAGGCCTGTCCAAAAATAATCCAGCCATAAATGCCTGTAATTTTCATATTACATGGGAGGATACTTTCCAGCCAACTCTCGTATATGCACATTATAAGATACTGTCGTATTAAGTCAGTTGTTCCTAGTCAGTATTTTAATGTTCCAAAATACCTGTCTCACTAATACCTTAAAAGTGTTTATTGTTCTATTCTAAATATCTCTCTTACAAGTCTAATTACTCAGATTCAACAAAAAATAATAAAGTTTAGAGAAAGGATTACATATTAAACAATTATTTATAAAGGTGACTTGCTTAGATAATGCTTTTAACAACATTAATAGTTACCTACATTTAAATGATTACAAAAGCCACTCTAAACTATATTTTAAATGGGCTAAATTATGAAGTCCTTAGAATGCTCATGATACTTCTTGACTGATTTCAAACAAAAACAAGTAAAACAAAACAAAAACAAGTAAAAGCATCCAAATATATTTTTAAGATTTTGGGATACTTGTTATTTCTTCAATATACATATATCTTATCACCATTATCCTGAAAATGGAATTGTGATAAATTTATAAAATGGAAAGTGATATCCTTTATGAACGTGGCTCTAGCACCACTTCTACGGTTTAGATCTATGTATATGTAAAGCACAATAAAATACAAGAGAAGAAATGTTAATGGTTGTTTTGTATCAGCATTAGTATTAATATTATAGGTTTTAAAAGCATATTTTGAACAAAATTATGTGGAGTAATTTTCAAGACATTTTGTTTAATTTTTAAAAAGCAATATTTAAGACAATATATTTAGCAGAATACTTCAGGGTGAAAACGCTCCTTTAAAATTTAATTTATGGTACCAAATCACCTACTTACATTCTTTCATTTGTACCATTCCTTCAAATAAAGTAACTTGGTACCCCTTTTCAAAATTAATTTATATATGTACCTATTTATGTCTGTATATATACCCTGAAAGTCCCAGAAGGATACATACCTTTAGAAAAGGGGCTAGATGTGGGAAGAGTAGTCAATATCTTATTTATTGTTCGAGATTTTTTTTAAAGATTTATTTTATTGTTTGAGAGAAGGTGAGAGAGAGAGAGAGACTGAGAGAAGTGGGGAGGGGACCCAGAGCAGTCTCCATAGTTGTATATCATGAGTTTTTTTTGACATTGTTTCATTCCACACAGGTGGATGTGGGGCTACATGGGGCAGAACTGAACTGGGGCCTCCCTCATGGGAGGTGAGAACCTTCACTGCCATCCTGGCGGTTGGTTACCAGTTCTGTGTCATAGTTCAACATGTTGGGTTTGTATAGGCCAAGGCCAGCATTCGATCCCCACACCTTGCAGTTGCAAGGCAAGTGCTCAAATGGTTGAGCTATCCCGGCATCTCCTGTTGGAGATTTTTAAGATTAAAAAACTTAAGTGATTTTTAATTTTTGTTCTTGTTCTTCTTCCATTTTAAAAGATGGCCAATAGAAAAAATTTAAGAAGCCAGACACCAAGAAAAGGCCTGAAGTCAATTGCGTTCACTTCATCATCAAGGCCAAGAAGCCTAAAGCTAAGTCCTAGAAGGATAGTAATTAGGAAGTCTGCCTGCAACTGCAAGTCTCTTCTAGCCAGAGGCGTTGGCAGAGATTTCTAATAGCTAGGGTTTTCCAGAGGTCTATTCGTGTACACTACCCCTGAAACGTAAGCTGAAAGATTGTTCCTACTGTCACAGCACCAATTCTCAGTAATAAGAACAAAGAGACCAGAACTGTTATAATAGTCACTTTCTGGAAACAAGGCTTTGTGGCTGCTGAGAGAGATAAGATAACTGAATACAATTTAGAAGCACTGCTGGGATGGTTCCGCTACTCCTCCCAGCTACTGTGGAGAACATGTGGGTTTCCCGAAGCAGCTAGCTGAGCAGTGGCTCCTTGGGACTGGACCACTAATGGCCATTAACTACTATAGCTGAAATTTCTGGCATGCAAAAGTACTTTAGTGATATATGCTCCTAGTTACCCCCAGCCCCCAAAGTGAGCTCTTCAACACAGAGAAAGACAAATAAAAAGTTTCAGCACCAGACACATCAGAAAAGCATAAATTGGCAAATTCATCTAAAACCCATAGCTTGTCAGTTTCCATATTCTTGCTCAGGAATTTATCCTCTTTGCAAAGAACTCAAAATAAGTGAGCTAGAGAAGTGTGTTTTCTTCCCATGTCTAATAAAGCTGTCTCTTGCAAATCTATTTGGTTGCAATGTCAACATATCAAAGGTTACACATTTTCCAGAAACCAGATTATTCACAGTTCAAAATAGAACATAAGCGTTAACATAGTCTGTTTGCTATTCTTATACTTTCAGGCACTGTTTTAATCGTCCAATTATGAACATCATATTAAATCTCAATTAGAAGAGGCTTACCGAATGTGATTCACTGGAAATCAAGTAAAACATCAAATCATTATCTTTCAATTTACTTTTTAAATGTACAAACATTGGGGAAGCCGGGATGGCTCAGTGGGTTAAGCGCTCACTTTGCAGCACTGGGGACCAGAGATAGAATCCCGGCCCTGGCCCGTGCGGAACCATATGCTGAACTGGGAGCTCCCCCAGTTCAGTTCTCTCTCTGTCTCTGTATCTCTCTCTCTCTCTCTCTCTCTGTCAAAAATAAATAAATAAAAATATATTTTAAATGTACCGTATTTTCCGGCGTATAAGACGACCGGGCATATAAGACGACCCCCTAATTTTAGAGTTAAAACATAGGTTTAGGCCTATATTCACTGTATAAGACTACCCCCCACTTCCGAGGCTGTAGTCTTATACAGCGAATATAGGCCTAAACCTATGTTTTAACTGTAAAATTAGGGGGTCATCTTATACGCCCGGTCGTCTTATACGCCGGAAAATACAGTACAAACATGAAGTTTTAGTCTCCAGTAAAGACATAAAAGTATCCACTAAAAAGTTCATTTCAACTTGAGTACTTACTCATGTTCAGCTACATCAGGTAGATAAGCAGCATTCTCTTGAGATGGATGGGCCATAAAAACAACATCAAGATTTTTAAAAGCCCCTGCTTCAATTAAATCAACTTTGCCACCACCATCTTCTTCTGCAGGAGTTCCCAGGACAGTTACCTAGAAGAAAATACCTGTGTCGGAGCAAAACAACAAAATCCTAGTAGGAGAATATCAAACAAGTTCCCTTATGTATGTATTCCCTATCTACATTAAAGTTCTTAAGCTATGGAGAGATTTTGTTCTCTGACACTTAAATAATGCAGTGGGCATAAATCTATGGTACTGAATTAATCACATTTTAATTTATATTATACCAACTTGGTATAAAGTATGTACTAAAGCTACTAAAGGAAACTTTTTCTAATTTTACAACTCAACTTTTTTTTTTTGACATGCAATATTATTTTATATCAGTTTCAGTTGTACAGAATAGTCATTAGACATTTACATAATTTATAAAATGATCCCCTGATTAGTCTAGTACCCACCTGGCACTATACATAGTTATTACAATATTATTGACTATTTTCCCTATGCTGTACTTTACATCCCCATGACTACTTTGTAACTATCAATTTGTACTTCCTAATCCTTTCACCTTTTTCACCCAGCTCCCCAACTCCTCCTCCCCTCAGTTTGTTCTGTGTCTAGGAGTTGGTTTCTGTTTTGTTTTGTGGTTTTGTTTGTTTGTTTATAACTCAACTTTATATAACTAGTAGCAAAGAAAAAACATGATAAATACTATATATTAATACTAAGTTCCACAAAAAATTTTGACTTTTTTCTTAAAACTTCTTCTAGATTAAGCTTTTAGTATATGTATATAATTATTCATAAGCACTTTATTGGTAAGGAACTTTCCAGTTATTTATTACTTCTCTTCATTGATCTGTATCATCATTGTAGGGAGGGTGGTTTTGAGGCATAGGGGGAAATGTTTTGACCCGTGTCACAGAGCAAGTCTTCAGGCAGAGCTGGGATTAGATGTTCAGGTTTGAACTCTGACTACTTAACTGAGCTACCTCATTAAAAGGTCTTAACTCATCAATCCTTTATGAAGAACATTAAAGCTTAAGACCACAGTTAGAAATGGCCAACTGTTACACAAACTTATTAATTCGATTCCACCAGTTCAACCAGGCAGATTTATTGGTCACCAAACACCTAATTAAACAAAAGAGAACTTGACAGAATAAACATTTTACTTTGATATTTAGGTTTAACTTTTTCAAACAATTTATAAAGCAAAGATAAATTGTCTATAAACAACTAAAAACACACTTTCAAGATCATGTATAAAGAACACAATGAAACAAGTTGGAGAAAGTCTTGGCTTGCAAAGGGAATCGACAAATTCCATTGTCATATAGGACAGGTAACCTTGCTAAAACTCACTCTGCATTACCATTCAAAATTAGAAGTGTGTACAGTTCTCAAAGTTTAGTTTTTGTTAGAAGTTATAAAGCACCCAAAGCTCTAAAATTAAGCTACTTTATGTTCTTAACCCTTGACTTGTTCAGTTTGTTGGTTTCTCAAATTAAATCTTACTGACTTCTCTGAACTTGCATAAACCTGGTTAAAGTTAAATCTCTCCAGTGTTTCACGCAATGGCAAAGGACACTCCCCCAAACAAAACCACCACCTAATCAGATGCAAAAGTAAGTTCCCAGAGGCAGGAAACAAGGCAGGTAAAGCGAAAAAGCCACAAAAGATGGAAATGTAGGATAAAAAGAGAACTGACATTGGGGTGAAAAAATGGGCTAAAGAATAAACTAAAACATTAGTCTTCCCCTTAACCTGAATGTCAATGACTGAATTTTAGCTCAGAGAATGAAGAATATACCGTCTGGAAAAAAAAAACCCAGAGTAACACAAGATTAAACTTATCCTATGAAACATAAATGACATTTTCCCATTTAAAGAAGTGAGATATTTCTTAAAATCAGGAAATAAACATTAAGACTCAAGGATGAACTCATCTATCCAGGAAAATATTCATTCAATATCCCCTTTTTTTGTATACTTCTAGAACTTCGGTAGTTCTAACGACGGAAAATTTCCTATCCAAATACCAATGATCCGTATCACACAGCTCCCACGGCTCCCACAAAGATTTCTGGAGGGAACCTAGTGAAGAGGGGTTGGAGGTTGCCCTACAATAAACACTTCCTCCAGAGACTGCACACACTCGTCAGTAAACTGAGGCCGCCTATAACCCAAAATAATCCGTAACGAAAACCAGGCTTGGTGCTAAATTCTTTCCTAAGGGAGAGTCCACTCAATTGTTCACAACTACGTAAGAGGAAACAAAAAACAAAAATCTGCAAAATGTTGCTAGGTCCCTAACTCATGATTTTTTATCCAGAGGTTCTTCCTTTTGACAAAGGCTAGGCTGGGATGCCTAGTGCGGTCCCTTACAGGTGCCCCCGGGCGGAAAGAGACAGGTCGATCCCGGCCCAGGTAGGTGATGGGAATCCCGCTCCCGGGCCCCACCGCACCTTCACCGACGGAGGAGGCCCGGGGAGACCCTCCAGGGCCCCCTTCACGCCTAGCGCCGCCGCCGCCCCGACCTGGGCGATGAGGTTGTGGCCGCAGGCGTGCCCGATGCCGGGCAGCGCGTCGTACTCGCACAGGAAGCCCAGGTGCAGCGGGCGCGGCGCCGCCGGGACCCCAGGCGGCTCCCACTCCGCACGGAAGGCGGTGGCCAGCTGGTAGTGCGGCTGCACCGTCCAGGAGGTGGCGGGTGGCTCGCCCTCGAAGAAGCGCGTCAGCACGCCGTGGGCATGGTGCTCCTCGTAGGCCAGCTCGGGCTCGCTCCAGATGGCGCGGCTCAGGGCGCCCAGGCGCTCGGCCGCCTCGTCGATGCACTCCGCGGCGCGCAGCTTCAGCAGCTCCAGCTCCGAGGCGCCGTCGCAGGCGCCCCCCTGCACAGGTCGCTCCTCCCCGGGGCTCATCGCGCCCAGAGCCGGTGACCGCTCAGCGCTCCGCTCGAACGTCACTCGGGTCGCTCCCGCCCGGCGGACCCCGCGCCTGCGCACACGCCCGGCGTCCGCGAGAACGTGCGCGGCGCGCGAAGGTTGAGTCCACGTCCCTCGGGAGACCGGTCCCCGAGCCCCGTGGGGCCTCCGGCTCCTCGGGGGGAGACGTGTCCGCCGCCCCTGCAGCCCGCAGGGGTGAAGAGAGCCGGGCAGAAGGAGGGGCTCGGCGACCCGCCGCCTCCCTTCTCCTTAGCTGCCCTGACAGTTGGATTAAGCTAAGTAATTATTACTTTCCCATTGTTGCTTATTTCCCACAGCAGCGGAATGAGGACGATTTTTTTTGGTTAATAGGCATCAGAGATAGACCACATGAAACAAAGACCCCTGAAAATTGCCACTCTCCTTTTCGGACAAGTAATGCACACGATTTTTAGTTCATAAAATTAGGTGTCCGTATAAGGGCTATACAAAAAACACTGGTCTACAGACTCTACTTAAGTTTTCGGTACTGCCTTCACTCTCTTCTCCTTGACGTTGCTACATTATTTAAATGCTGCAACTACTCTATAAATATCGTTTCTCATTAGAATCAAAACGTACTAGCGTCCAGAACAGAACCTGGAATAAAAGCACAGGGTATGTATTAGCTAGTGCAGTCTGTTTGAGTAGAGTAGAACCAGAATTTTAAATGAGTTTTTCTTAAGCCCAATCCAGAGAGTTAACAAAAAGATTTATGGTCATAATTATTCATACCATTTTGTTGACTTGGATGTTTATTTTGAATAGTAATAGCTTTGCAAGAGAACATATGACTAGTATCATTTATAACTTGGACGCTGAACTCAAGTAACATGATATGTGCAACCGCTGTTCACATAACTGGGTTTTAAGTTACCCAGAGAGGAAATTCAAGATAATACTCTTGTTTTTCTCCAGAGTGAAGCACAAAGTCTGAAAAACTGTCATCGATGCCATGCCTATTAATAGTACTGTAGAAATTTATATTCTAAGGTGTCCCACACTGTGGAGGAGAGACTGTTCCATGACATTACCTCTGTCTGACCCACGAGATGAACCCAGGCCAGAATGGAGGTTGTTTACCACATACTCCCCTTAGAGACTGTCTGATTGTAATTCATGTTTATTCTGACTTAAACCAGTACCTTGTCCCCTGCTTTCTGCTATGTGCTAGTTCCTGGAGCAGGTTCTTGTCCTGATGTGGTCAAGCACATAATTTCCCATACCTGGTAGCATTCACAGGTTAGTATCTGTAACTATTCCACCTTGTTCTATATAATTCTCTGGCGCCTGCCAGGCTGGGTGGGGATCCGTTTTTCCTTGAAGCCACCCAAGATGCACCTCATATCTAAGTTTCCCTTAATAAACTCTATTAATTATCAGACTGGAATGCTCAGCCTTTTTCTTCCATCTTTAGCTAATGCTTACAGAGGTAGATTTTCTGTCCCAGGACCTTTTCTTGAGTCTTCATGAGCTACCACTCATATTAGAAGTTTTCATCAGTTTTTCATATTCTGCTTTCTCATTCCTTAATTTGTTACAATTAGGTTAAATGAGACACAATATATTTCCCTAACTTAAACTCAGCCCTAAATACAACAAAAGTGGTTTTAAATTTCTGGACCTCGGTGTCTATACTTACTAAATCTTCCTTTGAATGTTTCTGACAAAAATCCCCCCAATAACTATAAGATTCAATGTTATTGTGTTCAGTTAGTTGGCTAAAAATAAAGAAGCCTGTGTGAGCCAAAACAATAGATGAAATTTGTAGAATACGTACTCTGTGGCACTTCACATGTGCTGGTTACACATGTTAACTCTTTTAATCTTCATGACAACCTATGAGGTAGTTAATGTGATTATTTATCTTCACTTTATAGGTGCAATGTCCAAGATTACACAGCTAATAAGTAGCAGACCCAGTACAGAATAGAAAACTGTCTGGTTCCAATGGACTGCTTTGAGCCACCATGCTCTATTGCTTATGTAAGCAGACCTCCACATTCATAAATGCACCTATAGCTTGCCTATTTACATTAGAACCCATAATAATTACTCTTTTTGAATAAATTTTCTGTAGCTCCTTTACCTGTTGACATCAATAGAATCCATGTTTGCTTGTTTTATCAGAATAAACAATGATAGAAAAGGGCTATACATAAATTCTATATAGAACCTGCTTATTAAATTGCTTACTGTGAATTGGCAAAGCTGTCACTTGAGGTGGTAAAAAGATTCATTTCAAGCTGTGTTCCATGTATGCACACACACATGCATGTATGTGTTGAGTTTCCATTATTGGCACACTATTCCTTTGCACCCTTCAATTAATTTATTTACTGAATTGTGATAATCTGTTGAATGTATATCTTTCCTTCCAGTCTTTAAATGCTTGTTTTCTCATTGCATTCCTCAGCACCTAACATGGTAGGGTAGTGACATAGTCCTTTCTCCTTGTCAATAAATATTTATTGGCTGACTATTCTTCTTGAATCTAATAAGCTAAGTGAGTAATGGTAGCAATTAATCACTCAACTATGCAAACTACCTACAGACATTGTGTCAATGTCATGCTTCTCCTTAGACTTCTTGATTATTTACCTGTGGGAGTTGGGGGACAGGAAGAGTGGCTTCTAGAAGCTGCTAGAGTTGAACATATGACCTTCTTGACTCTAATCAGCTCAGTATTTCTTACTATTATTTCAGTTCTATCGATCATATTCACACAACTGTCTAACTCTATGTGCTGCTGCTAAGGGACCTGTAATTTTTTTTACTAGAAAAATTTTTTTTAGAATACCTCCCTTCTTTCACCTGCTGCTTTATTTGAAAAAATAACACAATACCCAGAATTTAGTGTTCAGATATAAATTCTGGGGAAGTTGGGATGGCTCAGTGGGTTAAGCGCTTGCTTCGCAGACCCGGAGCCTGAGGATCGAATTTCGGCCCTGGCCCAGGCGGACCCATATGCTGAACTGGGGTGTGCCCCCAGTTCCGTTCTTGCCGGGGCCTACGCAGGAGGCTCTGGGCCCAGTTCCTGCCCTGCGCAGCCCCACACCCACCTGTGGAGTGAAACTATATGGAAAACTGATGCTGTCAACTATGGAGACTGCTCTGGGCCCTCCCCATTCTCTCTGTCTCTCTCTGTCAAAAAACAATAAAAATAAATCTTTTTTTTTTTTTTTTTAAAGATGTAAATTCTGACCTTTGTTTAGAAGAGAAGGTGAGTAGAGATAGTTCTCATTAGAGGACTGATTTTTACAGTGTGAAGATACCTCTTTCCTCGTTGCACAAAAACCAACCATCATCACAACTGACTCAATAACTTTCAGAACAGGACATTCACGACCAATGAGGAATCATTGGGCTTCAGTGGGAAGAGTAAATTAAAGACTTCCTTTACCTTGGAAAAGCAAACATCACTCAGGACTAAAATACTAGCCAAATTTGCAAGATTATACTGGTTATGATATTAGATTTCAGATTCGGAACTTCTTTTAGCAAGACAACAGACTATGATATGGCTCATAGTCTTTTAATTAGACTAAAATAAGTAATAAAATCCCCAATACAATCTTGCAAAACATGACCTAAAAGAGAAGAAAAAAGATTTTGAGAACACAGAAAAAGAAATGGAATAAAAAATAAAATGAAGAAAAGGGTAGCGCAGAAGCAAATAGAAGGTGCTAAGGACAGAGGAAGAAATAAAAAGTGTTAAAATGATTTCATCCATAGAGATAATGCAGATGTTTCAACAACAACAAAAAAACTATATTAAAACATTAAAAAAATAAAGAATTGTTGATGAAAGAATGTTCAGCCTAAGAAAAAGTCTTATGAGAGTTTATATGAGTCAAACTGACAACAAATACCAGGGCGTAAGATCTCAGCTGAGCTGATTGAAAAGATGCTCCAGCGATTGGCAGTTTTATAGTTTATTTTATACATTAGAATCAAAGGAGGAGATGTAGGAGGGCATTACATAAAATTCATTGCCAGTAGATTAGGGAGGCGTGAGAGAGCAAAGCAGGGAAATCTCTGGGATTGGATAAAAAGTTAAATATATCTATATCTTTCTATCTATCATCTATATATCTATCTATATCTATTTTTTTTACTTTGGTGGATACAGGATAGTTAACATTTACAGCACATAGAGGATGGTACGTAGGGAATAAGATAACAATGGGGGGTTCTGTGGTCTCTTGCCCTTGTGAGAGGTTGTACAGTGAAGGGTCTGGAAAAGGGGGATTACTCCATTTCAAAGTATGTTATCTTGGATGCAAAAAGACAATAGACACATTCACTTAAGGTAAAGATTGGGCATTGTCAAGGAAGCTACAGGAAGGCTTAGGGTAAGTACCCATCATGACGTGCTTTTAGTTAGGAATTTTTATGTTTAGACCATCCTATGCGGTTACTTTTGGTCTCTGAATTTGTAAGGCCCACCATGTAGGCCTCCCCTGAGTTTGTTGGGTTTAGTAGATGACCCTTTTTTCATCCATAGAATAAAGAAAATGTTTCCAAAAGTACACAAGACTCTTGCCTACTATCTTTTCAT